>JBCJKH010014227.1:9990-34281 GCA_039877255.1 Loriculus beryllinus | reverse complement strand
CCTGCCCATGGCAGGGGGGTTGGAACTGGATGATCTTAAGGTCCTTTCCAACCCTAACGATTCTGTGATTCTATGATATTTTGCTGCCCTTCTAACCAGCCAGCACGCACATTGATTCCTGTTTCTGCACCCAGCTGCTTTTTCGTAAGATCTCATGACTAAGACCTTTCTCTTTGGGATGATGCACACTTTAGGGATGGGTGGAAGACACTGCTCCAACTCCCCTCAGAGTTAATGGCCTTCAGGAGAAAGAAAAGCCCTAAGCTAAGTTCCTTGTTAATCCTTCTGTTTACCATTCCTTGACATCTTGAGAAGGCAGGGAGAATCTGGCCCGGAAGAGTGTGAAAACCAGAACTTGGCCCAAAGAGCTTGTGCATGTCTCTGGATCCCACAGTGCAGCAGTACTGGGAATCCTGGGCCATGCATCCCAACACTGCTGCTGGTGTCTGCACCCCTCCTCAGGCTGTCCTTAGCACTGTGTGCCCGTGAGCCTTGAGGATCACAGATAAGGAGGGCTGGGTCCCATTTTTCCTCCTAAACATCACCAAACAGCACGGGTCTTTTAAATGAAGACAGACATATATTACTGGGGTTGGAAATAAGACGAGGTGCACATCGATTCCTAAAGACAGCCTTTTTTTTTTTTTTTATTTTAAAATTCTGCATCTGCAAACACAGTATGACAGAAAGCATCTATGTACACCTGCAGTGTTTTTGGTAGAGTACACTTCTAATACATCCATTTCTTTTTCTGCAAAAAAATTTGCTTTGTCAGACAAAAAAAAACAACCAAACTCCCATTGACAAAAAATACAGCTAAGGCACGTTGTTTTCTGCTAAATGAAAGACAAAAGGGTGCAAAACTGGGTAGTGCAAGAATTGCTGAAAATCACATTCTACTACAAGAAAAGCATTCTGACTTTGAACTTTGATTACCGGTCAATTTAAGACATTTCAATAGCTCATAAAATACTCCTTTAAATAAATAGCAAAATATCTACATCTTTCAGTGTGTTCCATTTGAATTTCCAATTTTTTTTCCCAACTTTGCTGTATATACATGGTTTTCTTTTTTTCTTATTCAATAGCTTACAAAATATTTCTGTACAATTTAATGCATATTATGATCTATAACAAAATAGTTATTTCTTAAAACTATATTACCACCAGTCTTTGAAAATGACAGAATAGGAATAACTTATTATGGACCATGTTAGGCAATACAAAAATCCAATCAACTCAGAACAAAACCAAAATGACAAAGTCAGAAAAATCATTTCATTAACTGGAATTAATTCTTTTTGTTTCACAAATTTTGTTTTCTACATAAACCCTTTTCAGTTGCCTTTGGGTTGTATCCACATCTGAATACCAAAAGAGGATAGGATTTGGTATTCCTAAAAGCACTGCAGCCTGCCGGGAATATTGGTGCTACTGAAACATAATGGTTCTCATGGAGAAAAGTATTAAAGAAACCCAACAAACACAAGCCTTAGCAGAAGCCCTTGGTTTCTGCTGTCTTTGACAACCTTTGGATGAAGCTCCAAAAGCCAGTTTTGGAAATGCATTTATGACTTAAATGATACAACCAGACTCCTCTGTCTTCCAAGTATAGTTAGATTCCCACCCATCATGCAAAATCTGGTCCCATATGGTTGGCATTCTTTAGATTTTAAGATCATACCATTAAAAGGATCTACCTCCTCCCAGCTGCCACTGCACATCTGAACAGAATGCTACTGTGTCACATCAGAATGGGTGAAATTCCTCCAGAATTTGCCTTGTGCATCTGAGAGCAGTCTCTCCTGTTACAGCCTGAAGATAATCAAAAGTTATTAAGTAAGTTTGGACTTTGTAGGTAATTAAATCAACTTTATCTACAGTGAGTTGCAGAAGACGGATAATTTCCTAAGGTTTATATGAATGTCTGAGCCTTCCTTTTGCCCAAAGGGAAGGTCATTTTCTTCCCTTAAAGACTGCATTTGTAAGCAATTTCTAGTGTATTTGTAAAGTTTAAGCTGACAGCAACACAACTGAGCTGTAATAGAAATCTCAAGGTGCCTTTTATTCATTCCACAATAAACAGAAAAAGAGCAAGACACAGACAACACCAAACCTCCTAACACAGTTTAAGGCCACATTTAGAAAGGATGAAAGTAAGGCTTTCTTTGAGGGGCAACACACTGGATGCCACAATGGGAACAGACACCGAGCAATCCAAAGCTGACAGGATTCACCCATGGAAAATCTGAAACAACATTCTCGTTTTGGCCAGCAGGTCTGTGCTTTCTTTTGGATGTAAGCAGGAAAATAAATGGGAATGCCATACACATCCTCCTCCGGAATATTCCCAGCAAACTGAAGGTGCTCCCCTAGCAAGAGATTGCTATCTTCTCAGTTGAGGGTGTTAATTACAACAGAACCAAAGACAAGTCAAGTCATTACAATATACAAATGCAGCGCAATGAACTGCGCCTAGAATTGTCACTCTGTTATCAGAGGCACCTGTACAGTATCTTGCTGTTTATTTGGCAAGGCTACAAGTAATACTTCTAGGTTTTAACAAAGTAGAAAGAGAATTTGCATAGATTGTACATTCAGCTCAAGGAGATTTCTGGTACCTTTTTTTGTTGTTATCAGGTAAACGTGTTTGCAGACACAGTGAGGTAGCAGCTTTGATAGCACCCATGAGCAAAAGAAGGTAACCAAGGCAGAAGCAAAGAGCAGAGTGATCTACACACTATTGTTAGTGTAAAGGAACAAATCAACACGGTACCTGCAGTATCACATCATGAGGGTTAATCTCTGCCAACACCACACTGAACTGGAGACAACCTAATGCACCGTGGCCCTCAGTAACACCGGCTGTAAGGTCAGGTCTCAATTTTAAATGCTCTCAGCCTGATTCTTCCTTCCCTTACTGTGATGGTGGTGGGGAAGGTTTTCAAAGCCCAATCATCTCTTCTACTCTGCATCTCCAAAGGGAGTTACAAATCAGAGCACTTGCTCACTCTTGAAGAATCTACAGGAATTTCTATTTCCATAATTCCTATTTCCCTACAGATTCTTCTTTGCTGCCCTTAACCCTAACTCAGATTTATCTGGCTCTTCTGTGGCCAGGAGCTCTGCAGCCAGTATTCCTGCTCTCCATAACTCTCACTGGGCCCCTTAAAGGGCACTGTCCTGTCTCCCAACACTGCATCACTCCTGCCTGCTCTGTGGGCAGCAGCCCTGAAGCTGTCTCGGCAGAAGCCTGAGGGTTGGTCTGGAAACACTTTTTACACCATATTTGCAATTGTCATCTAATATGCATTTAATGTACTTTCCTACAAATCCTTAAGATTATCTTGGAGGCCTTGGATGGATAAAATAAAAGCACATATGGACCTTTATCTTTTTACAAACAGTTGAAGCAAAGGCTGGTGGGATATGTCACTCTCCACTTTCCACCAGGTCAGTCTTTGTTGCTGAAATAACCAAACATACTATTTATTACCTATATTAAACATCCATGCCTGAAAATCAGGAAAAGATAATTGCTATCACTTTTACCAACTCCTTCATGTGTGTTTGTTAATACTGAGCTGACTGAAGGTTGCTCTGAAAAGCAAACTTTTCTGATTTGCAGCTAAGGTTTTTGAAGAGGCCTAAGGCATTTGGCTCATACAAGTACAGAACTTGCTGCTCAACGAAAAGCAGTGGAGTTGGCCAAGTTTTCCTGTGGCCAGCTCCTGAAGCTTTGGAATCTGGGAAGACAATAAGGAGGGTGTGACAGCCTGCGGCAAGCTGGCGGTTCTCTGATAGCTGTGATGAAAGAGAACCAAAGAAATCAACAGAAAGTCTCTCCTCATTGCCTGGCCACAAGAAAAATAGGGATCTTGCTTGCTTTCTTTTTATCTGGGAAGTCAAAGCTGAGATCTCACGGTATCAGCTTTTCTCAGCCTTGCTGTGCAGAAGGTGCCCAGTTCATTCACAGGTTTTTTTGCAGCACAGCTGTGTCAAACTTTTGCAAAGTTTCTCCATCTTCTTTACCTTCATCTCTCCCTTTGGTCAGGTTTAGAATATCCCAGTTCTCATTCACTGACTTCACTATTCTGTTTGCAATCATCGTAGCTAAGAGTGATGGAGACTTCATTAGTATTGCAATCAGTGCTGTAGGAGATGAGATGGACAGGAGGTGAACACAAATTAGTTGGTCCTTTTGAAGGTGCTGCAGGATCATTGTTAATATGCAGTTAAACAGCTGTACATGCATTGTGCACTGGAGCCAGTACCTAGGAAAGTCAATTTGTAACACATGAGTGCATATTTCTGTATCTCCAGGCTTAGCAGTAACGAATACTTTCTTGTATAACACTTGCTATCATGAAGGAATTGTTAAAATTCTCTGCTTGCCGAAAGCACCAAAAAATGAAGACATAATTTCAATTCTAAAAAAACCCTTGAATATCAGAAAATGAAAATACAAATATTACTGCTCAATGTCCAAATGTCATCAAAGAAAGATTGGACAAATCTGAAAATAAACTGTCATTTTAGCTATTTCTATTAGCCTCAAGGTTTAACATTACCATATAAACAGGTTTGCATAATGCTTAGACTGGCTTTGGACATAATTCATTAAATCGTGTATGCAGATGTTCTGCATTTCACCACATTCCCTTTCTGTGTGATGCTGATTGATCACAGAAGTGTTACGTGGTTATAGTGCAGAATGGGCAGGGAATTCAAATGAGCAAAGCATTACAGTCAGAGGACAAATGTGTGCATATGGAACTACAACCCTCTCCCACAGAAAGGGATTTTGAGCAAAACTGATCAGCTGGAGTCCTTTTCAGCAGTGACCAGCCAGGGTGACTGGGAAATAACACTTGCACATTCAAATGAGGATGCCTAACTTGCTTGTTTTGTACAATCTGTGGGTCCCTGCTCTGAATTCTCCTTTTCACCAAATGTAAGATCTGTGAAGTTATTCTCTTCTAACAATATATAATATTCATCACAGGCTCCAAGTGCCTGCCTTTTCAGAACCAGAAAAGCCACTAAGCACGACATTAGTCTTAGCAGCACTAGCTACCACAGCATCAGCTTGGAGCAAACTCTGATCCCTGATGCAAAGAATCTTGCTTTCCATGGTTTTTCTTCACAACTACAGTAACTCGGACACAGTGTCCTGTTTATAACTTACGCATCTGTGTCTGTATATTAATAGCTATAGTAGAGGTTGTTGTTTAGGTCCAAAACTTGACACTGCCCCTAGAAGATGTACCAAAAATGGCAGCTCAGCCTTTGATGGCCTCACACACAGACAGTATTTACTCATAACATACTGTCACACCTTTTGTTTATGTGGGGCTTGATTCTGAAGTCCTTACTCAGCACCAGCACTCCATGGAAGCTGTGCTTGAGAAAGGACTGCAGGATCCATTCAGTTTTACATCACACATTTAACAGCACTGGGATTGCCAGCTTGCTACACAACTTCTTTGTTGAGATGCTTTTTGTCTTTCAGAAAATAAACGAATATAAATCTTGTTGTGAGATATTTAAAACCTACCATCGACCATCAACAGATATATCAGCAACCATTTGTCTTCTTTCCCTTTTTTGTACTAAAACAAAATAATTCGCACCTTACATTTTAAATGACAAAAGTGGCAGATTTTCTTCTAGCTGTAAGAGCTGATATTGTTGCCACCGTCTGCTTGGTCTAGTTAATAATGAAAACTTACCAATAAAGCACTTACTTAAAAACATTGCTGCTTTGAATAAAAAAAGTATCATATTTAAACCCCAAGTTATCCGCACGCCTGTGTGTGGGCGCATCCTTGTACATATGCTCATGTGCAAGACTGGAGATTTTGCAACTACCCCAGCAGTTTTATTGAGAATGATTACCGATTGGGATCGTTAATGAATTTTATTGTGTGCCCTAAATACCATGTTCTTCATTTAATCTGCAGGGCTTGATCCGTGCAGTTGCCATTGCATCAGTGTGACTAAAGCCGTGGATTTCACAGTGAGGATTGGAAGTCCCCAGAAAATTTGAACTTCATGAAGGAATGTTAGCTTAAAACCAAGCACTGTTAAAAAACCCTACTGAGTAAGTAATAACGCTGTGTTTCTATTCTATAAGTCTGTTGGCAACCCTGGTTTTACACATGCTTGCCTCTAGAACTCGTTGAAAAGCTGGAACGTTATCTTGACTGAAATATTTCAACCAGCTCTCACTGCTACAGGCTTTCCTAAAACTATAGTTCTTGTGCCTGTCAAAATCAAGACAAATAAAGGAAGGGAGGTGTGAGGGGAGGAAGGCCTTTTCTTAATAAAGGCAGCTTCAGTTAGTAAGATAACATAATCTTCAAGCTGCAAAAGCAGCACCTACTAATTAGTCATTGACTAAAACATAAATAATAAATACCTAAATTGTTCCTTCTATGCATCCATTTTTGTGCCAGATAAACATTTCAATGCTCTGCCTTAATGCCAGCACAGCTGACACTGCAATTTCAAGTCCAAAGCAAACTGCAAGTAGCTTTAAACCAATACGACGGAGACACTACAAGCCACTGGGGTCTGTGTGTTATGGTCATCTTGCAACTGTTGTTTAAAAGGGAATTCAACCTTTCTGTGAGATTTGATTATGGAATGATTTAAGGGTCTATTTCCCTCCTGATGTGGATGCTTAACTCTCATCAGCAGAAAGTCAGCCATACACATAGAAGGGTAAACAGATACCTTAATTACATCAACAGGATTTTTTTCTTAAAACCCAAGAGCTTTTAATAGCCTTTTTGGGTTATGTTGTTCACAAGAGATTACCACAGCAACAACAACAAAGTGCATGTTTTATGCTAATGTAAAATGCATTAGTTGGAGATAAACCTACATTTTAAAAAGCTATTGGAATATAAATGATTTTTTTCCTACTGTAGAAAATGCTGCTTAAAATGATGCAAAACATGCCTGGTTAAAACAGGATGCAGGCTGCTCGGAATTCTGAAGACAAGCAAGGGTACTTTGTTGACAGCATAAAGTAAATGCACTCAGAAACATGGCATTGCTCTCCTTCCCTTTCAGCTCATGGCTTCAGTCAGGAACCCACATCCTGCACAGCCTTCCAGATGTTCTGCACAAGCCTCGAAGGACCCTTTGTCATGAAGAGCCTTCCAGATCTGAGATCATGGGAGGGAATTAGTGTTAAGGCTTACTTAGGCAATTCGCAACCCGGGGAAGGAACATGTGGTAGATTTAGGTTCCAGTTCTACCATTTTACTGGTTCTGTGCAACTCCACTGCCCAATAGAAAACTCAGCTCAGCTCCCAGGCAGAATCAGCAAAGGGTGTGAGCAGACACATCACAGCCAACCCCAACCTACACAGACACACTGCAAGTCTGCAAAAATGCTCAGGTACTGGTGGCCTTAGAAAAAACCCCGCAGATCTGAAAGGGCTGAAATCCAAAATGCTTCTTCGTTCTTTAATACTCTTAGTATGCAGAACCTGAACCTGACTGCACGAGACACAGAAGACTAATACAGCAATACACTGGGTCCATTTAGAGTTTATCATGAAATTAGTCTCAAAAATCTCTGTAGTCTGACAGTTTCTGCTTTTGCTCATTTTCTCTAACTAGGATAACAGACAGTAGCTGAGCCCAGAATTACTTTGTGTTACTGAAGAAAAAAGAGTGAGGGTGTACCATAATTAATCCAGGCTCTGTGAGGTAACGCGGCCATACAGGCTCTAGCCTGCAGTAACCAACCTCCCCAGTGTAAGTAGAAGGGGATTTTGCTGTGATTTATTCATGGTAGCAAAGTAAGGAAAGCCTGTGAAACAGAAGAGGTACAGACAAATTTATTCTTAAAAACCACTGTTAGCAGCTGCTCCTTCACTGCCCTCTCCATGGCCTGGTGCTAGGTTGGAAACCTGCAGAGGCAGTGGGTGCAGCCAGGGCCTCATGGGACAGGAAGACCTGCAGGAGAAGCAGAGCTGCTCCCACTGCTGATGGAGAGGACAGTGCCCAAGGCCTTGTCAGAACTCTTTTTTTTTTTTTCCTTTTTTAAATGAATTATATTGCAGTAAGTAACAAAAATGTAAAATGTTCCCTTAGATTGCTGAAATGTGGTGCAAGATTCACATACGAGCAAGGTTAAATTCCCTTTTAAAATCCTATACCAGAGGATTGCGTACCAGATGCTACCTCAAGCGACCGTCAGGTTTGACGGGGCCCAGCTCAGATTTGGGGTCCGGGCTCAGGGAGCTCCAGGCTGTCTGAGCACAGCCCTGCATGACTGGGCACGCAGTGGGGCCAGTGCTGCAGATGTCCACGGCTGACCAGATGCTGCCCACCAGAGAGTCCACCCAGGCTTCCAGCCGAGTGCCCACCAGCCCCGCGTTCCTCTTGGCCTGGTCCACGTGGGCGGCATTGATGGGGATATTCAGGACGGGGTTCAAGCCTTGGAAGCTCTGCTCCATGTATGCGTTCTTTGGAGGCCCGCTGTGATACTTCATGGCTTCCTCTGGAAAAGCAGAAATAAACCCCAAAGTTAGCGCATTAAGAAACAAACCTCCAAACCTTCAAGACCTAATGGTACAGCAAACAAAAAGACAACAGTTAGTGGTGTGCTACAGTCGATTTCCCCAGCATGGAGGACATCCTGCATCCTAAGGATGACTGGCTATCAGTTCTTCAGCTTGTGCTCACCACTATGAGCTCTACTCATGCGATGCTAACCCTGCAACACTGTTAGCACAGGAGCTGAAAGCAGCATTGTCATTATTACCACCACATACAACCAGCGTGCCCAGAGCTGTTCTGCACAGCACAAGACAGCAGGCCCACCTCAGGGGCATCTCAGCTCTAAGCCCCTGTCTGTATCTCAAGGCTGATCAATGTGCAGCTCTTCAGGATAAACCCATTTTGCATTCAGGAGAAACTAATTTTGCTTCTTTCACCACAAACAAGGCTGGGAGATAAAGTCTGTGCAGCTGAAGTCACCCCTGTGGACACCCAGGGAAGGCTGAGCTTTGAAATTAGGGATGCTCAGTGTGAGAAGGCTGCAGACCCTCATCAAACCTGCAAGTGCTGTCATTGGTTTGTCTAGGAGCCAAGATCTCAGCCTAGATTTTGATGAACTCTGCCCTGCTGTGGAAAGTCACAACATTCGTTAGCTCAGTCGGCCCCCAAAAACCAGGTGGTGCCACTCCTGGCACAGGAAGGACACCACCATGACTTCGGACAGACTCAACCCATAATGAAGTTATTTGTAGCCCTAGCATCATTCCTCAAAGTGCTCCAGTCTCGCAGGGGATGTATTCTGTCATGACAATTCTATTTCAATCTCCTGTGCCAAATAAAGGATCACAACCATTTCCTAATGATGCTTTCCTTTGCATTGTGGTTGCTTTCCTTATACTAACTCTTCCAGATCAGCAAAATCCAGTACATTGCCCCATTAATGTAATACTGCAGTAAAAATCATTGCCAGGCTGTGATAACGCCTTCAGACAACTCGAATTGGACACGGTGGGTCAGACTGCTCTCCTCTAAGGCTGGCTGCCTTCTTCAGGTCTGTGAGTGCGCCAAGGGGCTGCTCACAAAATCAGTGTGGGACTGGGTGCCTCTTGGGGGTAAACGTGTAACCATTTCTTTCTGTTTTGAGCTGACTTCCCCAGCATCCTTGCTCTGGCAGCACAGAGGACAAGTTCATCTCTGCCAACATACACACTGTCTAGAACACAAAATGGGCCCATTCAGGGCGCTGCAGGCTAGGAAAGTCACCACGCTCAGATAGGATTTAGGGGCCAGGAATTACATATTCACGGCTACAATTCCTTCCACATGTCCTTGCTGCTCGCATTGCAGCCTGACACTGAGCCCTTTCTTCTATGCAGAGGTCAGCATCTCAAGCACTGGCAATAAATCAGTACATTTATTTAGAGGGAAGGGGGACATTTAATTGAAGTTTTGCTGTTAAATTTGTGAAGTCTTTAATGTCAAACACTGTGCAAGTCCATTACTTCAAAACCCCAATTCAATTAGTTCAGCATATTCCCATCACCATTATGCATCACCTACCTAACTGTTCTGCATTCCTCTAATTCCCTCTTTTTATTCTAAATGGTAAATACCCACAATAACCTCTAGTCAAGCTGAGTTTATTCCATGCACATGTGTCAGAAGTGTGCTCTGCCAGAGCACTGCAGCTCAAGAAACAGAACAAGTACACATGATTAAATTTCCTCCTCTGGAAGCAATTAAATATGGAAGATTGTTTGTAAACATATTAATTAAATAGGAACATTCTAAGTAAAAATCCCCAAACAAATAGGAGTTGGCATTGCTAGCAGGATTATCTGATTGAAACAGGCAATTCAGAGAGCTTGTTGAATTACAGCCTGTTGTGCATGTGTTTAGTGCATAAAATGAGAGATCTTTTTCCAGACAAATAACAGGATGAAATGGAAGTTGTTCTTGTCTCTGGCTCAGCCTCACACATGTCCCATGCCTCAGGACTTGGTGGATTATCAGGACCGGGAGGAATGAAACCTACAGAAACTACCCAGTGCTTGGCAATGCAGCGGGAGACCATCATCTCTGTTCCTTAAGAGCAGTGGGCTGCTTTTGCTGAAGGTGGTAACCTCAGCATCTTCATCACATTCAAATTCCTCCTCTCTGCTATTGCTGTAATTGTGCCAGACACCCTGTGCTTCTCCCACAGCACACCACTGCTGCATTCAGCACCACTAGGTGACTGCTGTGTTCTGCTCCAGACCTGGCTGTGCTGCAAAGGTCTACAACAGGTACAAGAGAGTGGAATGGGCCCGAGAAACGTTTTTGAAAAGCCACACACAAATATCAGCAGATAGGAAAAGACAAGAGTGCTGAGGACAGTACTAAGGGGAACAAACCACTGTGGCTTCCAGTGTGTTACAGGGTACCATTGCCCACATGCTTCTCCCATGTGATGAAACCCTGATAAGGTACTGCTGGGAGATTGTTTGGCCCACAACAGAATGAACACTCCAAGTTAGGTGTCTGTATGTCCTACAAAGAGCGGGGTAACAACCATATGAATGCAGACCTATGTGTACTATCAATTGGAAAAGCTGAGGATTCAACCCAGAACCCTCTCCTGAAGCCTCCAAATCATTGTTAAAAAGTTGTCAGGGGAAAGCAAGGAGGATGCAGTTTATCCAAGCCATGGCAGATGTGGGCTGTTCCTCTTTGCATTAAAGGAAAAAATGACAGTGATATAATCATGACTAACTTAATTACTAGGTTTTCCTTAAAAAAAAAAAGTTATTCTTGTCCCCCAGTTTTGTTTGCTTTTCACTCTGAGAGGGCACTTCATTTCTCAACTGACTTCTGCTATAACTTCTTTGGGCTGTATACACAGCCTATAGTCAGCCACACATGCTGGGTTATCAGCATTTCTGTGTGGGTTTGCTCTTCATCTGGCAGAAAAAAACAAATGAGTTTAGACAGAGAGTGGGGTAAGGAATGAAAAATGTGGTTACCTCGGTACACATGAAAGCACCAGGCCTGTGGTTTCTTTAAAGCAGCACAGAATGTACAGCTCTATTTCCTTACTTGAATTGTGCTGAAACCCTCTGGCAAACAGGTAATTTTTTATTGACATTTTGTTTGTTTTCTCTTGCAGCAAACAAGACAGTGCTGCATTTGCTCATTGTGAAGCTAATCGACTCCTTGTCAACTGGATCTGAACTAAATTGTGAAGCAAATCCCCGTCTTCAGGGTTTTTCTTGGAATGATGATTCCAGGGCATGTCTATACTGCTGCAGTCCTGCACCTGCCTGCTGCTATTGCTGCATTTATCAAGAACATGTCATGTTACCTCTGGTTAATTTAAAGAAATCACAGCAGTTCTGACATGTGTTGCCACCCACTTTATACTCTGTATAGATGCAATTAGAATTGATTGAGCCACTGCAAACAACCAACGGCAAAACAAAGGTTTCCCGATATATACTTAATTAAGATGATCTATAAATATGGATTAGGTTAAAAGGCCTTTGGGATGCGTGCATGCATTGTGGTATGTCTTCTGATGCTGACAAGCCTTTCAGAGGTGGCTGCAGCTAAGAGGGCAGAGGGACCAGAAGCTGGTGATTAAGGTCCCTGGCCTGTTGTGGAGCAGCAGAGATCAGAAGCCTGATGTCCAGGGCACGTGATCAAGCTAGGAACTGAACAGGAAAGGTCTCTCTTGAGGCAAAGGAGGATGGTTTTCTTTACTGCCCTCTTTGTCTGAAGGAAGAAGGCTTTTATTAATTCATTTATTTACTTATTTATTTTCATTGCTGGGTTTAGTATCAGCTTGAGGATTGGGGCTTTTTCTACCCCAGAAGTGAATCTGCCCACTGGCTCACAGTAATCTATTCAGCTTTAATGAAACAAGTACTATACATTAAATGCATAACAATGCATTACCGTCACTCCAGCTGGGAGAGCACTGTGGAAACTTTGCCATGAATATAAACTCAAATTTAAAAATGAAATTGCTTTGGCTTTTCCTCTGCCCCTTTTAGTGCCCCTGGGAGTGTGTAATCAGACTTGGCATGGCTGCTTCACATGGACTTTGTAGAGCACAAAAGGGTGGGAAATTGGGATGATGTTTTCTTAGGAATTAAAATCTACCTGGTACCTTGCACTACAGACTGTGAACTGCTGGCTAAATACTCTGAATTATACCTGTTCTTTGGCTCTGCTCCTCCAGTCCCTACACAGGGGACCTGGACATCCAGCCTCAAGTCTCCAAACTGTGCTTAAATTCAGGCTGCCTAAAGCTGACAGCGAGAAACCTCCATTCCTGTCCATTATCACTGCTAGTGATCTACTGATCTCACTGTTTTGTGCCCTCCGCATTATGCTCCTTCTCCATCTTGGCACACGTTAATCCTAGGGCATCCTGCTGGTCCTCCCATGTCCTTACAATAAGCACAGAGGACTTGGCTTTAACACACTTAGCCATATGGTGAGAAACTTAAAATTGCCACTTAGAAGAAGAATAAAAGAGAATCTGGCAGTGCAGAATGTAGGGGGAAAGAGACACTGGGGGAGCAAGTGAATCTGAGCCTCCAAATGATTTATCTCACAAATTCATTTAATTTGCTTTTTGTTTTTTTCTTTCTCCAACCATGCAAACTTGAAGGCACTCTCAAGCCAGAGGAGCTGCTGGAGGCAGAGCTGATCAGTGACACAACTCAAACCAGATAAAAGATGCAGATTTGGATGACTGGAGGGGGAAGAGGAGCAAGAAAGAGTAAGTAACTTTAGATTACAGACTCTCCACTGAAATAGCTTTGGAAGCATTGTTTACAGTGGAAATACCCAAAACCTCCCAGCCTACTCCGTAATTCCATGGAAGATCTGATCTCTTATAGATCCAGGTTTTGAGAAGGTCAATAAGGCTGTGTTTCTAAAACAATTTATATTTTGTTAGTTACACACATCTGGACACAGTATCAAAGAAAAAACCTGTTCTTGATTTCCTTTTGCGGGGACTTAAGACCAAATTAATGCATAAATGGGAATAGAAAAAATGAATAAACTGGCTGCGTGTTCTGGTTTTACTAAACTGATATAGAAAACATCTTTGCTGGTAATTCTGAATTGTAATAATGAATTTTGAGAGTCATGATATAGGAACAAACATGTTTCGCTTTGAGTATTCAAAAGACAGGCACGTGGCTCCCTTCGTGATGCAACTTTTCCTTGTTTTGCTGAAGTGATGTGTAGGTAAGTAATGACTTAGGAAACAGAGATTGTTGTCATATCCTTGCTCTCAAGATACAAGATTTTAGTGGCAGCTGCACCACTGCCAGGTTTGTGTAAATGCTTTTTAGAATGACACAAACAAATCACAAGACTGTGAGCACATTTTTATGTGTGTAGCTGCATGGGCTCCAGTTTCTACATTTGGAGGCCATGAGACAGAGCAGGACAAATCATTATCAAACAAATGACATGCAAAGTGTTAAGAAATGTATCAGTCATTCAGAAAGCTTCTGGAGTAGCAAATTACTTTTCAGGGTAATCTTTCTGACAAGAGCTATAGCTTTTGTTTTCTCCTCTTTTTTTATTGGAGGGGGGCTGTGCAGTGAGGGAGAATGGTTGGAAGAACAACCTTTTAAAGAAATCCCTACTAAAACACATTCCCCCCTTCTGCTGACAACTCCTGGCTAAGTCTGATGCATGGGGTTTTTTGCATTGTTAAGACAAGGAAATAATACTATTCCTTCATTTGACAAGATTTTTGGCAGCTTTTGCATTGTTTACAACAGTAACAAACTGTTCTTTCAGAAGTTCCAATTCTTCTGTCATACTCTCACAATGCCTTTATTTGGCAGAGGAAAATATATTTAAATAATAAAGTGGTAACAAAATGACAAAAGCTGGAAATCAAAGCTAAAAGACAATTGCCTGCACAGAGCACAGTAGCATCACTGAGACAGAAAGCCTTCAAAAACCCGAACAACAAGAATTTGCATTGTAAATACAGTTCTAACTACAGTGGAGTGTCACTGTCTGCCCCTGTAATTAATTTTCTTCTTTGCCTTCATGCCTCAGACAGCTGGAGATTATACACTGCATCACCAGTAGCAAAGCATTCCTGAGGCTTGTTCCTGGGTAGTATTGTTCCCAAGCTTTGTGTTTCATTCCTGCAGTAGAATCTAGTTACCGTATGAACGAACAGGGCTCTTGAACAAAAAATATGAGCCAGATCTTCTCCCAGTTTATCAATGGGCAATATGGAAATTCAGAGTTTGGAGCAGAGGGAGATTTGCCTTACACCATAAAGTGTCATGGTCAAGTCTGAGATACGCCTAACTGCAACTGGGCTCTCACATTATTGGGAAAGGCAGCAAGGTTGCTGGCTACATCTCACATTTTCCATCGAATTTATGCCCTAATTGTTAAATTACAAAAGAACATGGAATTTATTAATTTCCAGTCAGTAGCAGCTGTGTTTAGAAGTAGGTTGAAGTTTGAACTTTAAAAATGTATTTCTTCTACATATGGTGCTTCTTTACAATTTATCATTGCCTATTAGCTAATACCAGCAGCAGGTTGTTGATGGCTTAGTTTCTGCTTAAGAAATGATGCCACCAAATGTCAGAAGAAGAAATCAGTACATTAGCTCTTCTGCTGAGACGTGTAGAATCAAGCTCCTGTTGAGCAAGATAAGGGCTGCATTAGCTCTCAGCAGTTGTCTGGTGCTGTTTGCATTACAGAACAGCACGCTGTGCTGAAAGGTAAGTGCCTGACTCACTTTATTTGCCTCCTTGTCAGGAAGAAAAACTTCTGAAACCTTAATAGGATCATTCATGGATCGAGCAAATTTAAGATGTCTAAATTTATGAATATTAATACTGGACAGATGGAAGCACTCTAAGAAGAATAGTAAAGATATTCATAGCAACAAACTTGCTTTGATCTTACTGAATAAGAAAACAGGTGTGGCTACAAAGCATTCTCTCTTGTCTCAGTGTCCTCAGCACTGGCTGAAGGCCCAAGCACTTGGCAGCGCCTGTGCCACTGTGCACTGCTGCTGAGAGCCTGCAGACATGAGCAGCCCAGGAATGACCTGGATGGCTGATGGCTGCTGTGGCAGGGGAGGAAATGGTTGCCTTCTGAAAACGTGTCAGTGCGGGTCTGATCCTTACCGGGATCACGGTATCCATAGGTATTTCTGTAACACAGCTGCTTGGCACGTGCTGAATGGGTTTTGGCAGGTATTGGGCCTGCACCTGATAATGTGTCAGGTGAGCTCTGGCTGAGGGTGATTTCTTCTAATTCAGCATTTTGTGTATTAATGCTTTTATCGTTAAACACACAGATTTTGTCAAGATAACAGTTTCAACATCTGTAAGTCTTTAGAGCAAATGTGAATGAAAAGCAGCAGAGAAAGGTCCATTTTTCTCTCTATTTCTAAATGATGGCTTTACAATAGCTGTTAAGATTATTGAGAGCCTGAAGTTCTCTGGATTCGGCACTGTGCATATTTAAAAGATAAAAATAGCCTTTTGTTCGAAGTGGCTGTGTTTTGCAGACTGGATACAGTCTGTGCCTTGTCTTAGTGCAACAATTTTTTCTGATTTAGTATCTATAAATTTCCTTTCTTTTCTCCTTTTCCAATAGAGTGCTACTTCATTTTTAACAGCCACAATTACAGCGAATACAGACGGAAGAACTGTATTGTTCATGTACCAAATAAAACTTACCTTGCTTGATAGGTTGCTGGTTAGAGAAGGTGAGAGGAGTAACAAGGAATTTGGTTTCAGCTACCTGTACCCAGTGGTGCAGAATTTTTATCGTCCAGACACCGGGTCGCAGGGGCAAATTCAAAGGAGGTTTGTAGTGAGTAAATTCGGCACTGGATTCAATCAGAATATCATACGTTGCTGCAATTACATTAATGGGGTCCACCCAAATTACAGTAACGGTGACATTGGGGCCTTTTCCCCATTTCTGCATCCCAACTGGCTCATCTGTTGGGCCGAGGAGTCCTCCAAAATTCCGGAAAAGCCTCTCCTTGGCGTCCCATTCGGTGCCAATCTGAAAATCAAAGACCACATTGCTGGTAAGCAATCTTAAATAATCTCTGTAAGCATCTAGATGCTTAGGTCAAATAAGGACTCTCAAGACACACAAATATCTCTTTAATGACATGAGTTACACACGCATATAAAAGCTGATGGCAACATGACCTATGATCACAATGTGTACACAAATTGTGAGACAGCCTTTATTGCAAGGCTTATTTTTGGGGCCAAGTGTCCACCTTCGATTGACATAAAGGTTTTCTTTAATCTTAAGTGTGATACAACATGCTATAGCAGCTCTTCTTTTCCTCCACATGGAAGCAGTCAAATAAATGAGCAAGACTAGTGACAGAACGCAGGCTGTGCACAGGAAAAAATATAATCCATCACCTACCAGATTATGAAAATGATATATATTATACGTTGAGAGATGGACCCTGCTATAGGGACCTACACAGTTACTGCTAAGACCAAGGAAAAGGCTTTTGGGGGCTTCAAGACAAGTCGCATCAGGTCCTTTACTATGATCTATCCATTAATGCATCATTGCACTTCCTGCCTGCCTGATGTGGGAAGTTATTTCTGGTAAACTTTTTTTACTGTCATAATAGTGACATTGTTTTTTTGTTTATTCACTAACTAACAGTAAAGCAGCTGATTCACAATCTAGTGTAAATATTTAATAGACCTTTCTTATTTCCTAGCAGCTTTTGTATTTCAATGCTCTTTATCTGAATTTTAATGGTTAACCCACAGGATGATGCAAACCACAAGCTGTTGCCACTAACACTTGTGCACGCACTACGGAAAATACACACCTCTGAACAGATAGCATAAAATGTAGTAACTGGCCTTCTTTGGCCAACTGAAAGACTCTACTATCCCAGCACTATATCTACCATGTCTTTATGAAGCTGACTATTAATGAACCACTTCCATCAACTCTCAAGAAGGCAACCTGGTGGACTGCAGTAGTGAAGGCTGCATATTTGCTTTTGGAGGAAGCGTCCACCTTTGCCTGTCCCACGGGTTCCTGTTCCCATGATCTCATATCAAAAGCGGTCAGTATCAAACACAACAAGATTTGAGGAACCTCATCTGAAGTGAAGAACAGGAGAACCCCTTGGATAGTTTTGGCAAGCAAACATTTGACATCATTCCTTGGAGAGACATACAGATGTTTTGGCCAGCCTGATACTGAACCCCCTCAATAGCTCTCCAGGTCTTCTTTGGCCTTAATCTCCAAACAACAGTGTAGATGACTTAACATTTGATTTGTTCCCAATACAGAAACCATGGATTCTCTCAAGCAGTCTCCCGAGGCCCATGCACACACAGAGACAGGATCCCCTCTTTCAGCATATATGGATATTGAAGATCTCTCCAACACTGAGCTGTCCTTGTCCCTAATCTTCACCTTACACAGGCATGGTCAGAACCTGGTTTCCTAACAGCATTACAAATAATTATAGCTTATTTGCTTCAGAGATTTTTCTTCTAGATTCCATCTCATTTCATGAGAGTAAATGGTTCCAATATAATACCAAAATCCCCCCAAATCCCTAAAACAGAACAATTACCTGATGCCTATTACCTCGATAACTGTACTGGAAACCATCCAGTCCCCAGTGCCTTCTAAATAAATCAGTGTGGTTGGCAGACAAATTACAGGAGCACTGCAAGCAAAAGGCTACAAGGCCAGTGGAATAAAACCTGACCATCCTAAATCCATCTGTCATCAGATGAATTCTTTTTACTGGACTATGACACTGCAGAATATGATACAAAATAAGCCTTCCACTACTCTGCAATCAACACAGCAGAATTGCAGGTATTTCAGAGGTATTTCACCTAGCACACCAGCTAATCAAACCAGACAGTGTAGCTCAGATATCAGACCCAAGCATCAAGTGCCTGGAGGAGCTGTCAGTGTGTACCCTCCTGACAAGACTGACTGAATAAGTATGGAAATAAGCTGAGAAAGAAAATTTCCTGACCAGATCTTATTTACTCCACCAACCCTCACTGAGTGCAGCCACGTTACACCTACCAGAGCTCAAGGGACATAGAAATAATAAAGCTACAACCAGTGAAACAAACATACACCCTCCTGAGCAAAGAAAAGCCTGTAAGGGAGCGCTTTCCACCACATTCAGTATTTCTTACTTAAGAATTCATTGAAGAAAGCTTACTTCAACCTCAGAAATTAAACATTCATCCCTGGCATCTCACTGTTTCTTTAGTCTCTCATCCCTGGCAAAAGAAATCAGGAAGTTAAAATCCCCATGCTCCCACCTCCAGGTGACATTGCTCAATACCAGGCTGCACAAAAGATGTTGAGATGTGTTTACATGCACAAAGGTTTATTAGAGTGCTCTGCAGAAAAGCAAAGGTTGTTTTGGGGGAAAGCTTGTACAGAATTGTTGGCTGATTGTTAAGGTTTGTGCAGGCATGTTATTCCCTAATGTAAACCAAAGTTTCAGTCAAAGGGCAGGAGAAGAAGGGAAGGGACAATTCTCATGCTGATGGCAGTCGATTCCCATGAGAGCCTGTCAGGGTGTCCAGGTCCATTGAAACAGCAGCACAAAACCAACAAGGAGAAAATACTGCCCCAGGGTAGGCCCTCAGCATTGTAAAGGCAGAGCACCCTACACCCTGCACCACCCTGCACACCCAGAGCACAGCTCTGACCCAGACACTGGGCTGACCCTGCCTGGGGATGTGCACCAGAGGCAACTTCGGAAAGGCGCAGGCAGGGAGCTGAACACATCTATTTACAACATCTGCCTTTTTGGTCGGGTTTCCAGCTGGGACACAGCTTCCCACAGCTTACAGGATGAGCTGGGTTTAGAAGCACAGTATTTTAAAGGGAATTTTACCTAAACACTAGTTAGTGGTTTATACTTCTGCCCTTGAACTCTACACAGCTGAGCTCCCTGTACCGAGGTGTCTGATGTCACAGGCCAAGACATACTATGGTCCTACAATATTTTTCATAGCCCCCTAAAACACTGTAAGTAGGCTTTCACTTTCAAATGGAATACACAAAGCATAGGATGGACTCAAGCACTAATGAATATCTGATAAATTATGAAGGGATGTGGCACAGAAACTGACATTTTCCACATCATTATTTTAATCACCACTATTTTGGGTTTTGAGAGCAGGCACTGTGCCCAGGATACCTTTGGAAAGCTGGAACTCTATCATTGGCTTAAAACTTCTGTTTCTATCTCTGTTCAGTCCCAAGATAAAATTTTCCCAAGATAAATTATGCCTTGATTATGGGTTTGTGTCTCATTGCTCACCACAAACAGGACCATTAGGTTCACACAATGCACACTAATTGCCTGCCACCTAGTTTATTTTATTCTCTGTGATGAATCACAAGTCTTAACAAGACCAGAAATGAACTTAGCGTTCAGCTGATATACGGTGAGCTGAGACTTTTAGTACTGTACAGCAAATCAATCTGGTCTCCATGTGCAAGTTGCATGAATCCAAGCTGGTAGGATAGATACTGTGTGCATTGTGCACGAGCCAATTTTAGGAGGTGTGGGAGTTGCATGCTTGGAAATCATCTCCCCTGAATCCGCTGTAAGTTTGTTTTCTTCCACACACAGTGCAGGAGCTGTGTGCCAGTGACAGGCTATCACTGGCCCCACTAGCTGTCAGGCAACCCAGCAGGCTGAGGTTTTTTTCCCCCTTGTCTTTACATGGTGCATGGTGAAACCTGCTACTTGGGAAGCAAAGCAAAAGGGCAGAGGGCAGGAAGGGCTGATGGGAGAGATCTTGTCATCTCCGCTACAGTGTTGTGCATCAGGGTCATAAATACACCCAGGAGCACATTCAGTGCAGCACATTCGTGCTCTTCTTGCTGGCCCTGTTGGTGTGAGCTGGGAGAGGGAAAGAAGCTCCCAGCTACAAGGGCCCCATTCAGCTTTAAATTTCTGCCAGATCATGGGGTGAAAGTCGTTAAAGAAACCAGCAGCTCAATGTCCCAGTAAGCATGAATCTTAGTTTTCTTTTCTGGTGCTTAACCTGTGAGCATGGATGCTGTCAGCTGAACTGCCAAGTTTCTTCTACAATTGCTGGACTTCCACAAAGCACTGGCATTTCAATAAGCAGTAGCAGATCAGAGGCTTTCCAGCCACATTGAAGTTGAAGAGGTTAACACCGGGTTTATACCAGGGTAACTGAGAAAATAACTTGGCACAGAGGCAGAGATGCCTGCAGGCCAGGGGAACACAGAAAGGAAAATAAACAATTAAGAAATGATTAAATGATTTACTTTGTACCTCTTGGTCTCTTAAAATATGAATAATCTATGAAAGGAGAGGGCAATTTAAGAGTTTAGGTGAGAGAAAACCATGAAAACAAGCACGTGACCACCAAATCTCTTTTTTGTGCTTCAAATAGAAGAAAATGTTTCCTCAACCTGCAAAAAGCTCACCAGTGATTAAATCCTTCCCATGCCTTGCACTCACACAGCTTCACTGCTGCAGCAGCTCCTGCAGGGCTGCTTACAGACCAGCCGTGGTCTATGAGGCTGTGAAAAGCAGCTCATTAGTCCCACGGGATCTGGGGATCTTCCCTGCAGGGTGACACACTCCACAGTGCTGTGGGCACAGTGCAGCCAACAGGCACCGATATGACACCACTCTGCTGCCAGGGGAGGCTGACACCAAGCACTGCTGCCCTGGGACATCTGCCCATGAGGCTCATGCTTACTGTAGGACTAGTTTTTGTCTGGGGGAAAAAGGTGCACTGGGGCCAGGGGACAGTGAGGAAAATTCTGGTCCCTGATTGTTTCCTCCCTACAACCCAATGTTAATTCAGATATATTCTCTTTATGTATTTTTGTTTGAGTTCCAGAATACTGGAATCAATATATTTCTTTTAATCATACAATTAACAAAAACCCCTTCCTGCTGCCAGGCTGACTGCTTTCAAAGGAAGGACCCAGAACAGGCATGGGAATGAAAGTGAGATTAGAAGTACCAAATAAACAGCAGCAATACTCCTACAAATCACAAGAATTAAAGCTTGTATGACCATTTATCACTGCATGAAATGGCAAGCCTACCATCAGACACATTGATAAATGAAACACGCTTTCCATTCATCTCTTTAATGGCATATTAGTGTCACGGATTTGCCATGCACACCAAAACACTGAATCCTACCTAGGCATTTCTTAATTGCCCAAGAAGATGGTAATTTATGGACTTAGCCATAATGACTGGAACACATTTGTTCAATCAATTTTATACCTTAATTGAAATTTGTGGTTTAACAAGAAAAATCATGAAATTAACTGCTCAGACAGTTATATCCTTAAACCAGAACACAGATGTCGGGTTCCATTAGTGGTCAACTTCCCTGATACATTTGAGGGTACATTTTTTATACTGTATGTCAGATCCTGAGACAAATTCCCAGAATAAATAACAGGATTTGTGGGAAATCTCAGCCACGGCTGTGAGAATGTTCTCTTTCGTGTTACAACATCACTATTCAGCTCACATGTGGCAGCCGTGCCTATCACTAATTTTATGGTTTTTTTTTCAATATACTCCAGAGGAACGCCTCCCACATCCCCATTCACATCTGGAACTGCAGGAACACGGCATTTTATCCCAGGTATCTCTCATAGCACTCACAACAATCACAGTCACAACATTTTTAAGTTAGTGAGTGCCTTTTACAACATCAAATGCCTTCAGTTTGTTCTTGAAACAAGAGGGAGTAAGGAAACTCACTAACACAGTAACATAAAAAGTGAATGTTGAGCACAGATAAAAACTGGCAACACGATTTCCTTCAGTGAAGAGGGTGTACATGATGCTAGAGAGCCACTCTCACCTAAAAATGACATGGAAACAGTTTCCAAAGGCTGCCAAAGTAGTATGCAACCACTCCTGAGGCTGCTGACATTGTGCATGCATGGATACAAATACTTACCTCTGAGAACTGCAACCTTCCAAAATCACTTGGTGGACTTGCAACCTTAAAGACTTTCTTGGGCATCACCCAGGTTTCCAAAGTCTCCAGTTTGCTGACAGCCAGGTTGGTTGCATGGTGTCTGATTAGGAAGCCTTGGAAACGGTCAGCAAGGAAGTAAAGGTGGACGGAAACTGGATGGCCCATGGGGTAGTATCTGTAAAACAGCATACACACATGCTCATCAGTTACACAAGAGAGACATGAAATCTCCATTTACTTGAGGCTAATGGCTTAAGAAGCATTCATTTCAACTAGAAAATTCACCACTGTACATTAAGAGATTTCAAATGTGTTCATGACACATTATCAAATATTCTTAGGCTGTTCTGATTACCCTGAAACATACAAATATGTTACTATGAATACATGCTCATTTAGAACACATTCACAGCTCGAAGCTCATTAGGAGATACGTCTGTGTGCCAGAAAACCCCCCTTCCTTACTAGCTCTTCTGGGTAAAAAGTGCCACCCAGAGATACACTTTGTCGGGCTGCAGCACTGTTGTCTGGGATAAACGATGCTCAAGAAAAGGCTCTATCGCTCCAAATCAGCTGCCCTTTCATTTTCATCCCTTTTTGGGTGTTTGCCCTTCAACAGGATTAGTCCCTCCAGAGGCCTGGCCATGGCAGGGCCCCTCGCTTGCTGCGGGACAGCAGCAGCCTGGGGACAGCAGAGGGTGCTGTGCGGCCGGGCACGGCCAGCTCACGTCCCGCTCCGTTCCCTGCACATAGATGAATCCCCAGCAGATATCCCCTGCATACAGATCTGATTCCCAACCGATTCTCCAAGGGCAGTGCTCTGTAAGGTGGCACTGCAGCAAAGACACCAGGTCCCCATTTTACGTCTCCTTTATTGGGAAATAAACTTCACATTCCGCAAGGACTTGTAGTTGCTTTTCCTGCGGATTTTTCTCCTCATCATTAAAATAAACTGAAGAAAGGTCAGACAAACAGGAAAAACCTTTCATCAGGAGGTCTGGAAGCCTTCAGCTACAGTTTGGATTTAAAGACACTGTAGTTGTAGTTTCAAATAATTAACCTTTATGGTCAATTGTCTGCTGCAAGTCTCAGAAACTTCTCAATGATGTTTGTCAATATATGGATGTATAAATAATTAAAAACATTATTCAGAGCTCCAAAATTAAATATTTTCCTATTTTACAGCACTGGCATTAACTGTGAAACAAGTGTGTTTGCAACACATTTAAAACCAGCCACTATGACACCTTCCCAGTCCAGTCAGCTAAGACTGACTCCTCACACTAGTTAGTTACCACATTTCAAGACATGGGTACTAAGAGGAGCTCACCAAGAAGGACTTTCCACTACATGAAACAAGCAACATCCAGAAGGACATCTCAAGCTTGGGAAATAAACACAAGACAGGGTAACAAACAGGGGCAGCAGTGATGGACTGAGCAAATATGCAGCAAAGCTCTGCTGCCAGTACCGGCAACAATCTGACTTCTGTTCTGAGTACTGAGACCTCCTGTTTTATATCTGTGCAGCAGCAAATATTTACAACATCCTTGAAACAGGCTGAGTAAATTGTCTCTTGGCAGCGGTGAGTAAAAATGTCTAGAGATGGAAGAAATGGATTAAATCTCAATCACACATTAGGGTGGCTTCCACTGACGATGCTGATAAGCAATCTGATTCAGTACCAGCACAGTCTGCAGGGGGCACGGCTTTCTGAGGCCTTCTCAAAAAAGTGTGC
>JBCJKH010014225.1:0-15911 GCA_039877255.1 Loriculus beryllinus | reverse complement strand
TACAGGCCCTTGTCCAAAGCCCCTCTCCAGGTTTCTTGTAGCCCCTTTAGGCACTGGAGCTGCTCTAAGGTCTCCCCAGAAATCTTGTATGTGTGGCCCTTGCAGGAACTGCAGCCTACCAGCCAAATAAAGGCAGAATTATTAATTTCCTCATAAGCCATAGAGGAAAAATTACTTGGGGAGATCTCTTAGTTTTTACAAACGAGTGGATTTGAGGGTTCTTTTTACAGCTGTGTGAGGGAAGTTGCTGCATGTGCTCTGCTGGAGTTCAGTTTCTAGACGAGTGAACGTTGTTTGTTCAGAGCACGCTTCTCATGGACATCAGGGCTGCCACTTTGTGGATTCCTACAACCCAGACCCCAGGATATGAACTGTGTGTCCTGAAAATCAGCAACAAGGTGGGCATGTGTGAGTGCTACTTCTTTGCCTAGTGCAGGGATAGATGTGAACAGAGATTAACAGAGGTTCTCTCTGATCATCTTTTCCCAGCAGTGGTGTTTACCCAAAAATACATTGATTTCTGTTGTTGTTTCCAACCCCTTTACCTTCAAGCTTCTGGTGAAAATAAGGTGTAATTCTATCATCTACAAACCTGTTCTCTTTTCTACAGAAACTTTTTCCTATACCATCATACCTCTGGGATGGAGGTGTAGGCCATCCTGAGTGCCACAGGACCATTCAGAGCAGCTGCCCTGTGTGGAGGTGGTAGGCTTTGCGTGATGAAGCTGTAAGCAGAACAAGTGTGGTGTGGGTGTCTATTTCACCGTTTCTGTGTGGCCTGCAAATTATTTGGCTCTGTACCATCTACTTTTGACAAGGTGATATCAGTGTCTCTGGTTACCCACGTAATTACAGACTCCAAAGCTTCCTCCCCCTGCCCCACCATTGGGTGCTGGGGGACGTGAACTGCCTCCTGCACATTTCTCCTCCTGGGCTGCAATGGTGATGGTCAGCATCATATTTGATTCTGGGCTCTCTTACTTGAAAATTTGAGTAATTAATCTGGTTTTGAGGGATCCCAGCTTCATTCTTCCTCACCTTAACTCTGTTTTGTAGAATCATAAAATGGATTGGGTTGGGAGGGACTTTAAAGATCATCTGGGTTTATTGCTCAAAGCACAGGCTTTCCATTGCTCACCAAAGCTATTCACCTTTCTGATCTTTTTCTGTTCCTCTTAAAGAGAAGTTTCTGTTGTGAGGTTTTCCTTTCCTTCCTGAGCCCTTTCCTGCAGCCCTGAGAGCTTCTCCCCATCACCTGGCCTGGGGCAGTGTTCCCGCAGCAGGGATTGCTCCTGCAGCAGGGATTGCTCCCGCTGCCCCATCCGTCACAGGTGGGCCCTGTCCTTGTGGGTGTGTGTGGAGGGGTGTCATCCATCTCTGCTCTTCAGTGTGACTCATCCAGCCCCAGCTGCACTTTTCACTTCTCCTGTGGGAAGAGGGAGGAGAACACAGGCAAGTCTCTATTTCTGCTGTGAAAATTACACCCGTATGTTAGCCCAGGAGGAGGAGTGTGGAGGGATGGAGCTGAGCACCCAGCATAGGGAGCTCCGCAGCCCCACCAAGGGAAGAAGTCTCAGGGCTCGCATCACACAGCCCAACCTGAGCCCTTGTCCCCTCTCTCTTGGAGTCTGAGTTTTACAGACACCACTGCAAAGTCAGAGAAGGATTGGCCCGGATTTGGCCTCTTTGCCTGGAGAAGGGCATGTTCGTCCAGCTGCTTTCAACACTCGAGGGTGAGAAATGTCCTGGAGGTGACCCCGTCCCAGTCTGAGCCCTGTATGGGGCTGTCCTGATCCTGCTGAGGCTCTTGGCTGTTCCTTTCAACCCAGAGGTAGAGCCAGCATGCCTCAGGGGTTGCACTTCCCCTCTCTCCTGTGTCTGTGCTTAATAAATGTCTTTTAAACCAGCTCTGGAGTTTTAGAGGGTCCTTACCCAGACATGAGGGCAGCGCTGTCTGCTGCTGTTTTGGAAACACTCTGATGAGCTATGTTCCAGTGTGTGTATGGAGGAGTTCGATAGATGCATGTATACATGCTCATGTATGTGTACATACATATGTTTTACCCCTGTGTCATTTTAAGCAGATGCTAGTGGGAGCCATGGTTTGTACCAGTAGAGGAAATACGGAGTTTCTACAGCGCAGTCACATCTCTTGTCAAGTCAAATATTCAAACTCATCAAGGATCCCAACTTGAGACATAATCAACTGTCATGTTTTCTGACCAGTTGGAACTTGCTTTTGTCACCTCCTGCTATTTCAAGGCCACTTACTGCTTTTCAGCACCACTTAACAACCATTTAACAACAGCTCAATCCACTGGTGCTGTCACGTTTTGATGAAATTATAGAATGAATTACAGAATGGTTTGAGTTGAAGGGACCTTAAAGCTCATCCAGTTCCAACCCCTTGCCACAGGCAGGGACACCTTCCATTAGACCAGGTTGCTCCAAGCCCCATCCAACCTGGCAAAGCCCTGAGTCAGGATCAGAATCAGCTAGGCTGGAGGGACCTTTAAGATCATCAAGTCCAGCCTTTAGTCCTTCCAAAGTGATGAGTAGAGGCTGGAGGTGTGAGGGGTGGGGGTAGGATGAGCTAGAGCATCTCCTGAGGGGATACAGCTCTATTTGGAGCATCATCACATCACTGGTTCTTTGAGAGGCAGTTTGAAAGGTGACCAATCCATTGCTAGGCTTGTCACCGGAGTATTTTCTTTCAAACCCTGCTCTCAGCAGCAGCTAAACTTACTTTAGCTGAAGTTTTCTTCAAGGTTAGGGTAAACAGCACAGATTTAAACCTGAACAGCTTCAAGTTTGACAAAGGTTCATGTAACTTGAGGAAGAGCTTAGCTTGGGAACTATCAGCCTTAGGAAGCACATTGACTGGAGAAGTTGTGCTGCCCTTCTTCCCTTCTAATGAGCCACCAGGAGAATAAACAAAACCCACTTTGCAGGACGCTGTGTGCCGCATTGACTTACCTGGAGTTATTTTCCTGGTGCTCTGTATTTGCGTGGCCACAATCCCTGTGCTGAGGTCCCTGGGGTGGCACAGGTTGGGAATTCATCTGATACCTCATTGACCTCCTCTTGTGTTATTTCGTATGTTATTTAAGAAACTAGAGCCAAGGAGAAACCCCAGAGCTGTTGCAGACCCCACCACCTCCCTTACCATGCTAACAGGTCTCATGCAGCTTTCCAGACCAAGCCTGGATTAGGGCAGAGGCTGATTCAAACCAGCTTTATTCCCCCCCACTCTCCTGCCCTGCTTCCCAGAGTGGGATGATTTCCTTGAGGATGGTGTAGGCAAGATCAGTACCCATAAAAAAAGGGAGGATAACATATCCCATGTCCGGACTGATGCCCAAACCTCCCCTTTCCTAGGTCAGTCCTGTCAGCTCCTCTGCTTCCCCATCTCCCCACCTCCCCACACAGCTTCTGCTGCAGGGTGAATTTTTCTCCCTGATTTTTGGCTTCCTCGTGATTGATGCAGAAATGCAGCTGGGCCCCATCAGCTTGGGGGGAGCTCTGACCTGGGAAGGGCTCCAGGTGTCTTATGTTTGCTGCAATAACTCATTCCTTCCCTCTCCCCTTCAGGAAAACCAATTAAATCTCAGTGCGAGGGAAGTGGTAGAGGTGGGAGTTGTCTTTCCACCTCCTGCCCTTGCCTGGACAGTGATAATCCCAAATCTTCCTTCACCTCAGCTCCAGCCTCTTTCCTTGCAGGTCCCCTTCCTGGTCACCCTACATCCCCTCCAGTGCCACCGCAGCGGTGTCCCACCACCCCTGTGCAGAACTCGAGCCTCTCTCCAGCCCAACCAGCAATACCAGTGAGGGTCTCCCAAGCCCTGTGCCAGGGGACAAAACTGGCAGAGGGTGAAACAGGAAGAGCATCTTGGAACAAGGCAAAGGAGCTCCGTGGAGTGGCCGGAGGTCCTGCAGCTTGTTACTTTGGGGTTTCACTGCCCATCGGGCAGCCTGAAGGGGTGCTTGGAGCAGTGTGCGCTGGAGGTGATGGGCAGCCGGGCCTGTTTCTCTGTCCCAGCGCTGCCTGGTCGGGGGCCGGGCTGGTGAAAACACGCAGATTGCAAAACCACATTCCAAGAGCGATCGCAGTCGGGCTGCAGGCCTGAAACAGTTAACGGGCATTGGAGCAGAGCCCGTCCACCCACCCACCACATGAGATCACTGCTGCCACCACCAATCCTCACTCCGCTCCTCGCTCTGTCTGGCAGCAAAGGAGCCGGGAACCAAAGCTGGGAGCGAGAGCAGCAGCAGTGAGATCTTAACCCGGCTGCGTTGAGGCAGCCCGAACTGGACAAAGCCGACCATGTAGGATCCATCCTCTTCCCCCCGTCACCAGCACGGCAGCAGCTCGTGGTGGGACAGCGACCGGTATCCAATCCACCTGCAGTTTGCGCTGGTCTTTCCTGGGGTTTCTCGCCAACATGATGGGCTGCAAGTCCAACTCACTCACTTGCCTGCAGGGAGGAAAGCCAGGGCTGCCGCTGCCCGCTGCCACTGACTCCACCGCCACGCTCAACAAGCTGGCCCTGGCCACGGGCGGGACTGAGAAATCCTGGTACCGCTGCATCTTCCCCTTCGGCATCGTCTCCGTGGTCATCGGCGTGGCGGCGACGTGCATCACCTTCACCATCAATGGCCCGCAGATGGACATCGCTAAGGTGGTCTCTGTGGCCACCTTGATCTTCGGGATGGGTCTGCTGGTGGCAGCCTATGTGTGCTGGCGTGCCAAGCGGGAGAGGCAGCGCGAGAGGCAGCGCCAGGAGCCCATCTCCTTAGAGCAGGGAGCCCTATGACCCGGGCTGCGGGCAGAGGCTCAGCTCCACCCGGAGCCCCCTGCTTACACACCCCGCTCTGCCCGGCGCCCCGCGGCACAGGGGTGACAGCGCCGGCTTTGTCGCACGGGCAGGGTCCGGACCGTGCCCGAGGTCAGCTTGCCGGCATTGTCCACGCAGCCCCTGGCCATGAGGGGGGCTCCCGGGCGCTGCCCAGGACTGGAAGGAAAGAGCCTGGAGAGCTTGCCGAGGAGCGTGTCACCGCGCACGGACCCGCTGCCCGTCCCCACCGCGCACCGCAGCGAGCCCACGGCACTGCCCGTGCTGGGGATGCCGAGACAGCCCGGCCGGCGCTGCCCGGCGTCGGAAGGAATCGGTGCTGCTTCTGTCCGCTCGTGTTTGCCCCTGCTGCGAGCACCCTCGTGGCTCCGGGAGAAGGAGTTTCCAAAGAAACTCGCTGGGTGCGGGGAGCGCCCGGAGAGGTGCGGGGCTGGGGTGGGCTTGCAGCAGGCACCAGACGGCAGTGCGTGAGAGCGGCCGGCTCAGGAGAGCCATGGGGACAGCTCGGGGGACGAGGGGGAGTCGGGGCGGAGTGTGACGGGGCGGACATGGACCTCCCCACGCAGGGAGCCGAGCGGCTCAGGCTGGGCAGCCCCACGGGCAGCGGCTGTTGGGTGTTTGCAGTGCGGCAAGAGAGGAGGAACCGGGCTCCTTCTGTCACCGTGCGTGTGATCCAGCTGTGGAATCCTGGGGGACCGGTTCCCACTGTGCGGAGTCCATCTGCCTGGGATGCCCGGAGACAGGGGGCTCGTGCTGTGAACTCACAGCAGCATCCCCCAGCTGTGGGAGCCTCAAAGCAATTCTCTTCCCAGAGAAGCAGCTGGAGTTGCATTAAAAAGGAGCAAATACATTTTTACCACTTTTATTTTTTTTTATTTTTAATTTTTTTTTTTTAGAAACCATATACCTGCTCCTGTTCTTTGAGCATTTTACTCTAAAAACCAAGCATGAAGTGGGGGGGGGGGGGAGGGTGGTGTCTGGAAGCTCCGGGAGCAGCAGCAGCACCTCTGCTCTGTGCCCTGCACACAAAGAGGCCTCCCCAGACCATCCCTTCTCCTGACTCCGGCACTAAGGGGCTGTGCCAACAACTACAGAGTGCAGCCACGCTCTACGCTGTCAGCGCTGGGGACTTTCCATGCGCAGCAGGAGAGAGGGAATAACGCCAAAAGCCACAAGCAGGGGCACGCGAGAGCAAAGCCGAGCTTGTGCCGGATGCGCAGAGAGCTGCGGGTCTGGGACACTCGTGAGCGTGTTATGCCACATGCTACATGGCCCCCTTCCTCCCAACAACTTTGCCGTCATCGGGCACTTACCCTCACTTACCCCCGTACGTAAATCGTGTTCCACCGCTGAGAGAAAGCCATTGTGTGCATGGTCCAGAGCCATGCCTGTGATACTGGGATGTTCTGGGATATCAGGACTTGGAGTGCCAGTCCTGCAAAGTCATGTCCAAATACTGCAAGTCTGGGAGCCCCGGGAACACTTTCAGCTCAAGTCTGACCCAGGCTGATTGGTCATGAGATGCGGCGGTGCTGCCGAGGGGGCCCAGGGCTCAGCGGGTGATGGGTTGAGCCAGGGTTGAACGTGGGCTGTCTCTGAAGCCCGGTCCCTGCTTCAGGGTGTTTGTGCATCTGAACTTCACTGTTTCAGCCTGTCCTGGGTAAGCAAACCAGTGGTCTGCAAGCTCAGGGGCTCAGCAAAGTGCTGGTTTGTTGAGAGCTTGAGGTCCTGGCTGAGTTTTACTATCGCTGTTATTACATCCTAGTTTTTAGATCCTCCTCCTTGCTCTAATATTTCAGCAAACAGGCTTGTGGCTGCCTGTAAATGCCTCTGCTCCCACTTTGCTCATCTCCACTGTCCAAAGCCTCTGGCAGGGCCATCAGCCCTGCTCCTAATCATGTCAACCTGCCCAAACGTAGGTTGCTTTTACAGTGCTCAGCCCTTCTCCCGTACTCTGAAAAGCAAACCCTATTGGAACAGGATACAGGGACGGGTTGTTCAGATGCACCCCAAGGAAGCCTCGTTAGCCAGACCCAGATTTCTGGCATCAGGCCTCATCGCATCCCACCCTTTATTGATCTGGAAACCTGAATCCCCCTCTTCTGCTCCCACAGAGCAACTGTGGGCAGGGCAGTGCTCACCCATCCCGGGGAGAGCCTGGGTGAGCAGGCACCAACCCTGCCTGGGCTGGGAAGTCCCACAAAGGCTGATATTCCTTATGTTCCTGTTAAAAGCTTTGCTGGATTTGATTTCTGCATTAACATGCACACACACAAAATCCCTCCCACTGTCTGCAAGGGGTTTATTTACATGGATGGATCCCAGCAGGGACTGTGGCTGCTGCGGGCACTGGATGAAGTGCAAATCCTGGAGAAATTCATCTCCTTAAAAGAGTGTCAAGCCACTTTTTAGGCTGCAGGAATAGACGAATGGGGAAGTGACACCCATTTCAGCAAAGAAACTGAAAGGAAGAAGGTAAAAGAATCTACATGGTCAGTCCTCACTCACAGAGCACCCAGGGATCCAAACCATGCCACCCTGCTGGCACCACCCCATGTTGCACTTCCTCAAGCAGTGTGCATGATGGAGCTGATAGTGCTCCATTTGCTGGCAGACAGCCCCACCATCTCACCCTCATCCTTGAGTCCCCGCTTTTAGCGTGCAGATGTGTGGGAGCTTTCTGGATCCAGCTGTTCCCATCCCTGTGCAAGCTGGAGTGGCTCTAGAGAGCATTCCAGGCTAGCATCCCATCCATACATCCCTTCTTCTTGAGCTGCACCAGTATCCTCCATCAGAGACTGTTCCAGTGTAATTCCCTCACCCTAAGGACCCCAAACGTGCCTCCAGTGACAGCCTCCCCTTGGATCTCTCCATAACAACATCTCATCCCTGTTAATGTATACCACTTCCACAACAGCGATGTGCCCCGGTTCTGCCAATCTCGCCCAAACCCCCTTTCCACACTAAACAGGCTTAAAAGGAGAAGCTGAGATTTTGTTGCATTGAAGTAAAGGGTTAAAACTCATTGCTACCAGATTGAGAACAGCTACAAAGGGGAAACTGTAAAACAAAAATATGCATCCTTAAAATAAATCTGACATAAGTTTCTTATCTTGGCTGACACGTGGGTCTGCTCCTGCTGCCAGGGTTTAGCAGCACGAGGTAGATCTCTCCAGGCCAGACTAGGCTCTAAGCTCAAGTCTCCGCAGGGTACCCAGCCTCCAATCCTCATCAGGATGGTGGGGGCTCCTGTTTCCCACTCCCTTTTGCAGAGACTGAAACCTGGAGCAGTTCAGGCATGCAGTGACAGAGGGACACTCGGAAGGGACCATTTTTCCTGACTGCTGCAGGACCTCAGTACATCTAATGGAGGAACGAAGCCTCAGCAAAATCACCTGGCCATCAAGGTGGCTGGTGGCAGAGCTCAGTCTAACACAGAGGCTGGGTGCTTCCCTGTGATGGGAACATCCCTGACTTCACCTGATATTTGGATATTGGGATGGATGCAGTGAGACCTCATTCGCCTTCCCCATGGAGAGTGGGATCTGCAGCTCTGCCTGCTCCCTGTCCCACCAGGAAGGGAAGGACCTGGCCAGCAGGTCCTGGAAAAAGGGGCAGCATTTTGTGCTGGAGTGGGCACCAGAGGTTCACGCAGATGCCACTGGTAGGGGTCGTGTCCCCTGCTCCCAGTGGTGCCATGGAAAAGCTGCAGCCAGAGGAGGCTGCAACCCCTGTGCATGACTGTGTGTCTGTGCTGCACGGGGTGCCCTAGTAAAGACACATGTCCCAGATTCCTAAACAAGCCACACGGATGAAAATGCTTCTCCAGGTGTCAGCTGGGCCTGGAAATTCCCAACACAAGAAGTGAAGCTGATCTCCCAACCAGAAGCAGAGGCTCAGGCGAGCCATGGTCCTGCCTGATAGCTGGGAGACTCCTGATCCCATAAAGAACATGGAAACCTGCACACCCTGAAAACTTCATCCCTGCTGCAGCAGAACAGCTTCCAGCTCAGTAAAAACAAATCCACGTGCACAGGGAAGCGCAGGAACATCCAAGCGTGGCTATTTGGCAAAAGAATGAGTAACTCCGAGACAGCTGGGCTGGATTCATGGCTAATAAACTGATTGTTTTACTCTCCGTTCAGTGATTTTGTTTTGCAGGGAGGTGGATGGGAATCTGAGCAGCTTTTTTCCCCAGCAGTGCATGGAAAGCCTTGTCCAGGGCAAGGGCAAGGGGCCGGATGCCAGTCATCGACTCAAAAATGGGAGCAGGCTTTTGGGAATGTGAAAATTACCCTTAGACCACCTAAACCAGCATTCCCCTCCCGAGGGGGGCTGCTTGAATGGTGGTTTAAGATGCCCCAAATGCACTGGCACAGGGTGCCGAGAGCTGTGGCTGCCCCATCCCTGGCAGTGTTCAAGGCCAGGTTGGACACAGGGGCTTGGAGCAACCTGGTCTGGTGGAAGGTGTCCCTGCCTGTGGCAGGGGATTGGAACTGGATGAGCTTTAAGGTCCCTTCCAACCCAAACCAGTCTGAGATTCTGTGATACTATCACTTTATGAATATTTTGTTCCTATAGGAAAGTTTTTTTCCAAATCTGCAGTGTCTGTGTGCTTGCAGGACTCACTGTCAGAGCTATCGTTGCACACTAGCCCTGTTTATGTGCTGCAGGGATGTCCCACCTTCTCCTGAGAGCCCTGAGCACATCGTAGTGACATGACTCAGATACGGCCGTATCTTTAATTTGGGGTGTCCCCCACCCCGAACAGAGCTGCAGCACTCAGTGGTGCACCAAGGCAGATCCCCGTGGTCTTGGTGAGGTCCCTGTCACCGGTGCAGGAGGGCAGGTGGAGGTCTGGGAGTGCAAGTGGGGCCTGAGGCCACCACTCACCCTCAGGGGCTGATTCAGCTCCTCTCATCACCGTTTGCTTGAGCCCTGGTTTGGGTTTACACCATCTTTCTCCGGGGTTTGTACATGGATTAAGGACAGCAAGGTTGGGAAGGATGTTGGAGATCTTGCAAAGAAATGGGGAGCTCATTGTAACAAAGGCTCTGGTGGTGTTCAAAGGCTAAAGCTGCTGCAAAGTTTGTCCAGACCTGAAGACATGAGACCTTCTTACCCTTTTGCTGCCCACACATTGTTCAAATCTCTGTCCGTATCTTGGCCTGTGTCCTCCTCCTATGAGGCCTCCTATTGTGCCAGGGCCTCCTGGTTGGAGGTTAGCAGGGAGATAGGACTCCCACCGAATGCAAAGACCAACCCGAGGAAACATCACCTTCATAGAACCATAGAATCATGGAATGGTTTGTGTTGGAAGAGACCTTAAAGTTCATCCAGTTCCAACCCCCTGCCACGGGCAGGGACACCTTCCACCAGACCAGGTTGCTCCAAGCCCTGTCCAGCCTGAACAATGCCAGGAATGGGGGCATATTACCACTGAAGTTTCTCAACCAGTGCTGATCCCTCCCTGGAGCAATGCTCTGCTTTCCTCCTGTATCACCGTAATCAAGCTAAGTCCAGAGACCACCTCGAAGGCCTGGAAAAAGCCAATGTGCAACCAGCTCAAAGGTGCCTCCTGTATTAGCCTGGAGTTTATTAACCTTGTTTGTCACCATGGCATCAGACCACATCTTAAAGATCTTTCTTGCAAAGCATCGTGACAATGTTCTGACAGCTCCCAGGAGCAAACCTCTTGACACTGGATGGCAGCTGCCCCAAACAGCAGTTAAAACCAACGCAGGTTTTAGAACAGGGCTGAAAGAAATCCATTATAAATGTCTTTTCTGGCAGGAAGGTTATTGGAGCAGTAGCTCTGAGACTCGCCCTCAGCTAGGCACCCTTTGCACAAACCCTGCCTGAAGATGCTCATTTGAGAAGGCACCGAGGGGAGTGTTTTCTTCCCCTGACACAGGGAACTAAGGTGCAGAATCCCAGTGATTCAGTCACATTTTCCACATGGCATTTGCCAGGGCTGAGGCTTGAGTTCAGCTCCCCTGTGAGCTAAGCAGCTGGTGCCTGTAGAGGACCAGAGAGGCCCAGTTCAGCTCAGACACAACATGGTTGTCCATGCAGGTGGTGAATGTATTTGGACATGGGATGTGCTGGAATCCAGACTGTGCCTGGGCCAGGGATAGCACCAGGCAGAGACGATGGGCAGGCAGTGTGCAGTGTTCAGCAATATCCTACAGCACTGCCCAGTCAGATCCTACCGGGTTGTAGGCAGCAAGGACAAACCTCTCCTTCCGCCTGTGCTGATGGAGGTGACATGAGCCCACGCTCCATCCCTGGCAGCCCGGTGCAGCTCAGCAGGAGCAGATGGGCAGGAGCAATGGCTCCATGCCGGGTGCAATGGCTCCTTCCCGACGTCTGAAATCCTGCTCTTTCAGAGGATGAGGCACAGCTGAGGACCCTCCCCGCTGAGCACAGTCAGGGACATGGCTGTGAGGAGAGTCATGATGCATTACCCACAGGCAAAACACGGGCTCTCCTGTGGAGATCTACACCCATTACGAACCCCCTATTTTCATTCCAAGAATGAGTCACAGGCTGGTTTGGGTTGGAAGGACCTTAAAGCTCATCTTTAGGTCCCAGTTCCAACTGCCTGCCATGGCCAGGGTCACCTTTCACTAGATCAGGTTGCTCCAAGCCTCGTCCAACCTGGGCTTGAACACTGCCAGGGATGGGGGAGCCACAGCTTCTTTGGGCAACCTGTGAATGCAGCTAAGCCATCCTTGGGAGGAATGGCAGCTTTTCATTTTAAGACACAATTCTGCTTTCTTTACTGAAAACAAAGAGTTGTTGGTGCTCAGCAGGCAGAGCTGAGTAGGAAGCCTCTGCAAGCAGGCTCATACTTGGTGGGAGGAAGAAGCTGATCCAAGACGAGATGACTGAGATGCAGCAGGACAAGGAACCTGCGTGTTCTTTGCTGTCCTCTCCTCCCTCTGATCACAATATCTTCCCACCTGGAAGGATGAAAAACGTCTGTTTTCCTGAATCCAAACATATGCAGTTTGTGGAGGTGAAAGAAAATGATGAAAGGTTGTCATTCCCTCTCATTGATCTCACGAAAACCAGGTACAGAACAGCATTATGTCATGAAATGTATTAAAAACACTACAAATACCATGACATTATCAAGGTAAAATGCCAGAGACCATGACAGTGTTATGCTGGACTCAAATTAGTGTCCATTAGAGGTGCAGATGAAGCTGCACTCCCAGCTCCAGGTACATAGTAAAATCTCACCTTCATATTGAAAAGAATTAGTACAGCAGGTCAGAATCTGACTTGTCTCCACTAAGTCATGGCACAGGATGAAACATGCTCTGAAGTGGGTTAAAAACCAGAGCGAACTTAAGGCTATTTATTGGCTGCAAACTTGGAAAACCCTAAACCGGTGGGTTACGTAGGTTCATTACGGCACTTTGTAGCATCTGTTTGCAAGTAATAGTTTGTTCTAGGTCTTGCTGCTGTAGGCATCCCTCTGGGAAAGATGCTACTTGGTAGGACTGCAAAGGAACAAGCGTGATCCTCCAGGAAAGGAGGCAGGAGGTAGGATGGCAAAAGCTGATGTAAGAGAAGGCAGAACTGCTGGGGGAGAACACAGGTTGTTTTCAGACGTCTGAGAGGAGACAATAACAGGGGAGGCAGGAAAAATTATGATATCTGGGAACAGAGAGATGAGCATTGAGGTTTGGTTTAAACTCAAGTGGCGCCTGCTAAAGCCGCCAGGGCTGTAGAGCTCTCACCTGCGCTTCTCACTGAGCGAATTTCCTCTAAGTGAATAAAATTATGGCAGCAACAGTTGTTTAAAGAGACTTCTTCAGAAGTACTTCTTCAAGGTACTTCTGAGATTAATTTTTGTGAAGTCTCCTTTTGCAACATTCTGCTTTGAAACCCAAAACATGAGGACACTTGCAAGTGAGTTTATTCTTTCCCATTGCTATGAGTGGAGGGTGTTAAAGGAATGCTTCATGTTTCCTCCAACAGCCCTGCAGACCCATACGATCCTCATCACTCCTTACACCCAGCCCCATCTGAAGCAAAACCACTGCAGCTTTATGCACAGGAACATGTTCAGGACTTTATCCTTGTTCTATTCACAGCAAAACCATTGTTTGACTCAAAGTCCTCTGAAGTGAGGATGTTTTGAAGAGCTGCCTCACAGAAATCCCTCGGGATGGGCTCAGTGATTAGTTTCTGCACGGGGCACTCACTGGTGGTTTGTGCTGGGTTTTCATTATGCAGAGTTGGTGTGATTGCTCTCCACAGGGCACTTGGCAGGCATTTCTGAGGAAGAAAAGCATAAGACACACCAGAGCCCAGCAAAACTCTCAGTTAATGGTATGGCAGCTCCAGCTCATGCCATGTGAGTCAATTTTTGCTGCCTCATTTTACTCCTGATTAGATTTTGTTTGGAATATTTACTTCTGGACTTCAAGAAGTGCCCAATAAACGCTGAATTTGAGTAACTTGCAGGTTGTGGGTACTCATATTAGTGCCCAGCTTGGTAAAGCACTTCCATTGGATTTGTTTTAAGCACGAGTTCAAGAACATATGCTGAAATGTTTTGCCAGAGCTAAGAATGGATCTGAAGCTGTTGAGTTTCACACTCAATCGTGCCAAAACGGGTAACCCAGTTCACAGACTGTTCCCTCTAGGAGAAAGGCTCAGATCCTGCTGGGATAAAGGGGACAAGAGAGCTTGGAAAATTCTGCTCTTCTCCACCCTAAGTGTGGACTTTTCAGCATTAAAAAAATGCTGAAGGTTGTCAAATCTTTACAGTGAGATTTTCAGTTTGATTAAAAATGGGGGCGGGGGGGAGAGAACGAACACCTATAGTTGGAAATTCCACATGAGTAGCACCATGTATCCATGTGTCCATCTGCTCCCGGAGAGCTGTGCTCTCTGGTGCAACTGTGTCTGCCCTGATGCTAACTGTGTCTGCCCTGATGCTTTACATAAGCTACTGTGCATCATGGCACACGTGGTCTCACGGGGATGTAGTGACTATAAAGGAGACCAGAGGAATGAAGCACCCATGGCATAAGACTAGGAGGACCCAACTGGTATTTCTAAATCAACATCACCACACTTTCATGCCTTTGGGGTTTTGATAGTTGAGTACGGGATCACAAGGATCTCGAGATGGGAGCAGAGCTCAGGGGAAACTAACCCACAGAGCCTCTCTGGTGTGTGGCTTCTCCATCTCAAGTCACTTGATCAATGTGCAATCCAAATAACCAAGGTCTGCAGGGCAGTATGACCCCTCACTATATTGTCCACAAAACGTGCTCTGGCTTTTCTCAACACAGGCACTTCTGGAGTTGGAAATTAAGAGTGAAAATTTGTTAATTGGGATTGGCATTCAAAGTTCGCTGACCTGATGGAGTCCTTAATGCAGGAGCTGAGAGCAAGGGCACACTAGCACATCTTAAAATGGATGGCCAGCCTTGTACAATATGAAGACAATTCCAGCACAAGGCAGGAGACGTGATAATTGACGGCATCTTCTTTCAGGAAGGACCTGTTTAAATATACTCTTTGCTGTCTTTCTTGTGATCTAAGATTTGAGAGCCAAAGACTGGTTTGGGTTGGATGGACCTTAAAGCTCATCTAGTTCCAATGCTCCTCTGTGTCTCCCACCAGCAGGCTCCCCCTTCACTTCAGGGCTTCTGAGGCACTTTGCACACAAGCAGAAATGCAAAGGTTTTAAAAGTCGCTGCTGGCTGTGGAAGTCCTGCAGCACCACTCCACCTCTTCCATGTAAACACCAGTCTTATTTTTGGAGGGGCTTCTGGTAAATAATAGAATCAGCCAGGCTGTTAAAAACCTTTAGGATGATCAAGTCCAAATGTTCTCCAACACTGCCAAGGCCATCACTAACCCATGGCACTGAGGGCCTCGTCTACATGGTTTGTGAACACTTCCAGGGACAATGACTCCACCACTGCTCTGCGCAGCCTGATCACCCTTTGGGGGAGAAATTGTTCCCCAATCTAAGTACTCAATCTAAACCTCTTACCTCCTGCAGGAAGACATGGAAGGGAATGGATTGAGCATAGTTGTATGTCATGAAACTGTTTTCGTCAGTTTTTCATTTCGTGCCTTCCAGCTCCACTGATCTCCTCCTGCTCATTCATTAGGAGACAACAAGGGCACAACAATCTTCTTCACAACACTTCTGGTCATAACTTTCTTCTGGCTCCTTTTTTGAAGACCTTTACAGCAGTGAAACATGCCTTCAGTGGCAGAACATCCAGAAGCTCAATGCCTTTTGCTATAGGCTTTATAAAACTGACCAGTGAAAACCTTAGTGTTGGGTCGTCGCACAGACTTAAATCCAATCAGCCAAGTCCAAACATCACAGTGCCACTACAGAGAAAGGGAATTTCATATTTATTGCAAGAATGACAGGAAAAAGCTGGCAATATCATCCACAGAAAGGATTTAAATTGAAGACTGAGCCCATGTGCAGCAACTTGCATTTGCCATCTGAAGCGGCTGGCATCCGCAGTGAGATACCAACAACAAATATGGACAGATGACTCACTAGGGAAGTGTAAGGAAAGGATATACACAAACATGAAGTCCATATGCTTTGTCCAGAGGAGGCCGTCTTATTTGAAGGCCAGCCTGAAATGCTTGCTTTTCTTCCAAATTGGATCTAGAGTAAGAACAGTTCCATTTTGCTGTGACATGTAGCCTACTACCACTGAAAAGTGTACCTACATGCCAGATCCATCCCTGCACACAGCCAAAGCTGCCCTGGTTGGAATCGGGTGTGTTGGGGCACTTGTCTGGAGTTTCTGGACATGCAGAGTATTCTGGAAGAGTAACTTCAGTGGAGCTGGTAGATATCTGGAAAACTCATGGTAGATGTGGTGGTAGGTAGGTAGATGGGCTGCATCCCCACAGCATGAGCAGCAGGTCAAGAGAGGGGATTCTCCCCCTCTGCTGCGCTCTGGGAAGACCCCACCTGCAGTTCTGCATCCAGCTCCGGGGCAACAACATAAGAAGGATGTGGAGCTGTTGGAGAGAGTCCAGAGGAGGCCA
>JBCJKH010014221.1:1464-26539 GCA_039877255.1 Loriculus beryllinus | reverse complement strand
TTCCCTGTTTGTCACTGTATTTTCAAAATATGAATGGTGGTTTAATCTTAGAGCCAACACAGTACCAACCAACAATGGATAGTACACCCTTATGTAATTACAGGCTTTGCAAATGTTTCCCTGCACTCTTCCAAGAAGGTAGAAAATTATTGTATGTTTTCTCTCTTTTTCAGGATTCTGTCTTGCTTTAGAAAGCACAGACCACCCTGGCCTCAGCCTACATATTTGTCTTGAAGTCAATAGAATTACCTTATTTTACACAAGGTGAAACTATAGCACTGTGTTTTAATTCCCCTGGTCATTAGACTCCCATGAATATTTAGTAGTGATACAGTATAGAGCACAACTGAGGAAGTAATATGCAACAGATAAATACACACACAAAAAGATCTTTTCACTTCATCAACATTGTTGCTGGTATACACGACTTGTTGGAATATACTGAGAATCGGTGTATTTCAGGGCTGCAATGGGTCCCATGTGGAGCTCTTGGTCACTACTGGATGGGTGTGAGAGAGGAACACAGAATGACGTCTCCTTTTTTTGTTGCTATAGTCTCAGCTGGTCCAATTGTTGGCTTTGAGATTGGTCTTAACATTACCAAAATATTACTAAATTGGGCTGAGAAGATCTCATTAGAATGGTCCTCCAACGGCTACTTGAAATAGCCTTCTGGCCATTTTATCTCTGTAGCTTGACATTATGGGACTGCACAACTTCAGAAAAAAAAGTATGATCTGCAACAGTCAGTTACTAACCTAAAATTGTTAAATCAAAGCAAAGTATGTAAACCGATGGGATGCTCTTTGTCAGATGAAGTGAGATAACCCAAATCAGACACTAGTACAAATTGGACTAATACTGGCAAAGACAATGGAATTTGGCCTGTTTATTCCAGTAATGTACTTTGCTCAGTGCTTTGTAGTCTTGCATCATGGGGAACTTGTAGCACTAAGAATTGCTACATTTTAAAGAATAGTGATCATATGCAAAAGTAGAAGATATTAATTGCTGAAAACACATTGTGACCAAATGGCACATAAAAGAGAACATAGAAAAAATACTTACATTGACTGGTAATAGTCGGTAAAAGCAAATACGCATAAAGATTTAAGGTAATTAAGAGATTTCAGTGGATTAAAATGTTGTCACTGGATAATGGTCTCACATTGAAAGATAAATTCTGAGGATATTTGCTTTCAAAATAAGAAACATTAACCAGGCAAAATACTTACACCATGAATAAGTTTCCACTGTACTGAGGAATTAATCCATTAAAAAAGAAACAAAACAACATATTGGTGCTGTGATGGGGGGTTGTACCAGTTAAAACAAAGATCAATCTTTTAGTTAAAAAAAAAAAAAATGTTTTGTCTGACTGGAACTCAAATGTTCACAGTGATGGCAAGGCAAGATGAGATCTAGAGACAGAATAAAACAGTTCACAAACTTGAGAAAAAATAGAAACCATCTTAAAACTAACACATTTCTAAAGTCGTGTTTGCTTATTTCTTAAGTGGCAGGAGGATTCCATTTCATAGTAAAATGTTGAAAACTGAATTAGTTTGTCTGTGCATCCAGCTCTGCTCTTCCTGTTCACATATGAGTATGGCAAACACTGAAATAAATTACTTAGATCTAACTTTTCATTTGTTTAATGTATCCAAGAAAAAGCACATGAAATTATTTCAGATATATCTAATTTTAATATCAATAGGATAAAGCTTAAAGGTATTGCATAAGTAGATGCCACAACTCAGGCAAACTAACTTCATATTTACAAAGGTACTTAGGGCTCTATCACTTCAGGTACCAAAATGCAGATATTCATAATCCCTGCTTTGCTGCTGCCTAATTCAGAAGGCACTAATTTGTGATTAAGATAGTTCTCAAGGTGCACTGATTTCTGTCAGAAGCCTCGTAAGTTCTGATGTTGGCCAAAAATTTGAAAACAAGGCTTCCCAAATTTGAATTTTGTCTTCCTAAAATTTGGGAATAAGCCTTATAGATCATACACTGTGCTTGCCCAGCATCCTAGCAATGCCAGAGAAAAGGTGTTACCCCAGTGAGGAGATTGCAGTATGTGAAGAGCTGACAGAATTGGCAAAGACTTTTACTCTTTTCCTCTTTCTATGGAGACTTCCTCTGTTGACAATGGTAATTATTCAGTGAGACAAAAATAACTTTTTAGTTTGATAGTGAGAAGGGAAGGAGAATGACTCTGAAGTTGTTAATAGGACACTTATCCATGAGACTTGTGCTCTAGCTTCGTTCTGACTAATATTTAAGTTTTTGCATGGAGAGAAACTTCCAGAAAAATGACTGAGAAGAAATCCTTTCACAATACCCAGCAATAATCTGGTCAGTCCTTGGCACATGAACACGTGTTTCTTGCTCCTAATTGAGAGGAGGAAGGACATGAATCCATTCTATGCATACCACCTAAGTACTTAAGCTCCTAGGCACCATATAAGAAGGGGGAAGGACTGACCTGAACTTGGAGAGGGATCCCTGATTATGATTTTCAAGCAGGTAGAAGTGCTAAGCTTGCAATAGTGAGCTGTAAACCTCTCCTCAATGCTTTCTCATTTTTAGTGTTTCCATTGCTGCCTCAGCACACTGATATCTGTACACACCTTTTTTCTAGTATCCTATTTTTTTCTATACTTTGAACAGTGGAGTCTAGCCATCTTATGTAAGGGCACAGATGGCATTATGTTTTATGACTTTCCTAACTAAAAGCTTCCATGCTACTGAGTTAACACTTAAGCTCTTAATGTGGATTTGGGCTTGGGAATGTAGCTGGCTCAAACACTGCTTTATGAAAGATCCAAGTGGGATTTTAGACAGCCATTGAATTCACTCACTACAAATTAATGTGCATAACATAAGAAAACATATGTAAATTCATCTGTCTATTTATGTCTATTACTCTAAAATATATAAATGTGTTTTAGATTGGTTATAATAATAAATTATCAACTTTAGAGTTGCTGTGCAAGACAGAAGTATTAAAAAGCCATATTTTTAAAAGTGGTATAGTAGTTGCAGTTCACTTATGCACGAACATATAACTAACATATAGAAAATGTATGTATATATGACAAATAATCTGGCAGAAATTAAGATATAAATAATATTTTTTCTTGATAGCTCAAGTAACTTGTTCTAATATATACACTGTAAGCAGTTTAAAACACGTTTTAAAACTGCAGAGATCTTTATACATGCATGAATAGAACTATGAACAAAGTTCATCATAAAGTTAAATTCCAAGTCAGCAAAAAATTAAACTCTCTAGAGTCTATTCTCTGTGCTGCTACTGCATTAACAATGCAGTAGCAATGCTCAATTAGCATTTAACAGACTATTGTACTTGATAATATGTATGAAACACTCTAATCATGAAAGCTTGAGTAATCTAAAACACATCCCTGACAAGATTTCACTGCTGGAAGTCTGATTTCAAAATGTCAGCCAAGGCTGAGGAGCCATATATTGCATGCTCATTAAACGCACTAAATCCATCAGTAATTTTTCAAAATAATCCTACCCGTAAGCCTGGAATGAGTGAGAGACCATATAAAAATGAAAAAATGTTGCCTTTAATACTATGTGATATATGGAAATCAAGTTTAATAAGGCTAACTGCTTTAATTTGCTTAATTGTATAGTCTATAGCCAAGCTTTATCTTTCTGTGATTTAAATGATACTTTTCACCTATTTAAGTTATTGAAAATCTATAAGACTGATTCAAAATGCAGCTCTGAAAGTTCACATTTTTAAAGTATATTTCTTCACCTCACAGTATGTCATAAGTACATCACAAGGGAAAGAGTGCAACGACAAAAAAAATAGCAAGAATTTGAATGTAGACAGCTTTATCAGTGTGACCTTTTTCATTTAAATTAAACTTAACACTGTGGTTAAGAATCCAAACAAATCTGATAGTGTTAAAATAGTGTTAAATGTACTATTTCAGAGGTCATATTTTGTTACAAAGTGTTTATAGAAACCATTGTCAGAGAACAGACCCCTTAAGATAAGCCTGCAGACCACTTGGTATGAAAAATGGGGGACCTACAGTTATTTCCTCCTTGTGGCAAGAGGCAACAATCCCAAGGCATCCCTGGATGCACCACTCCATCACTGAGAACAGAGGGGTTGTATGAGCGCCATACCCCCACCATCTGTTCCACACAAGTCGCTTACCAAGGACCAGACTAACTGCTGCTGGAGGATTGCGGCTGATGTGTATTTAGGCAGGCTTGAAAATTCTCTAGACATGATTGCATTCTACTCAACAGCACATTCCTGCTATGGAATGATAGTTAATATCAGCACTTTCATGCATAAATGCTTTGCTTAAGAAGGTGTTACTGAGAGGCAGCTTGGTTTCACAGGATCAGAAGGGAAAAACATTTTTAAAAATTTAAATTATCTCAAGCCAGCATTTGAATTCCATAGATGTTGCTTTGATTAGTCCTGTTTTTTACTTTCCACTTGTTTCAGAAAAGCGGAAGACTCTTCACCACATTTTAACTGGAAGACCTCAAGTACAAAGCTTGATGGTGGGAATTTATGAATTTATACTTTCTTCACCCACAGCTTGGCTCCCAGAGGGAAACAAAGAAAAGGTAGTGTCAAGGGTTTTGTTGGTTTGTTTTGTTGTTTGTTTTTTTTTTTTCTTTTTTCTGTTAGGAAGCTGGCTCTGTTACTGCAGGTTAGATGTGCTCTCAGAACAGAGAAAATACCTTCAGAGTTGGTACCTGGGGGAATATCTGGTTTCTGTTATCATACATGGGTTTGAATGCAAAGAACATGCTGAGCAGTTCAGCTTCACAGAGAAGGTGCATTTTGCAGCAAGTCTGAAATTGTATTCTAGAAGTCTTGAGATTTTAAATATATATATATGTACATGTATATTTTTAACCAAGTCTATCCAGCTTTAATTTTTGAATATAAGCAGCAACTTCAAGTGCTTGAATCCTACCACAAAGGGCAAACCCATGAAGCTACTAAAGCTAAATACAGAATTTTTGCTGACTTCATTAAGTCTAGACTATTGCGTATTGAAAAATATTTCACACTTATCATTGGGAGGATACCCCGTGGAAATTTGCTTGATGCTTAAAATAGAAAAAAATTTAAAGCAAATAGTCTGTAATATCTGTATGATATTATCTGTAACTGTATATGACACCTGTAATATCTTCAACTGTTTTAAGTTATGATGCTATGATGTAAACGAAGTTGATGACTAGTGTGCTTGCAAACTAGTATTTTTAAGAAAAGAGAAAGTTATTAGTGTTGTCTTATTAGCCAAAGTCTCTGGTTAAATGCTAAATATCATGCCTAACCCTCTAGTTAGATTAGGAAATAAATCAATCCTTTCAATCCTAAAGGTAGAGAAGGTACTGAGTTAAGTCTTTCATTGGCACATGGACTTGTGCTTATACACGGCAAATTAGTAACTGAAGAGCTGCAAAGTTAAAGTTAAATCAGTTTAATATTACATTGTAAATGTATACTAATGTTTCTGATAAAATTTTAAGCTTCCTGCTGAGATGGAAGAATCTGGAGGCATAAAGAAAGTGGCACAGTCACTCATGAGAACATAACCTGCCACTTCTTTTTGTAAAATGATTGGAACACCCACTGTCCTCTGGGAGCCTGTAGGCAAATCAACCCCACTAGCTGCTTAAAAATGTTAACATGCAGCATTGTCAGTATTGTGATTGTTCACAGAAAAACTTAATAGAAAGAGTAATAAATTCAGCTGAATATAATGTCATGAATTCTTAAGACATGACTTGATTTTCAGCTCATTTAAAAGCAACTGTATCATTGTATTCAAGCTGCTTGCTAAGGGACCTGTAATGTGCTCGCAGCTTCTTGTTGCCCTAATACCTGCTGATACTTCTAACAAAAATGTCATGAATGTGAGACGACTGATACAGGAAATCACATGAACGAGTTGTCAAAAATGCAGACAAATCACCAATGTGATTTTACAGTAATGACATCACCTACCGCTGCCAGCCTTATTAAAAGGTTAAACATTATTTTGAACTCTGAAATATTTCTAAAGTAAGAAAGGATTATCACTAATTTAATTGTTCAAATCAATAAATGTTAACTTACCTCAAATGAGGTAAGCTAGTAACATTGTAATTATTGTAATACTGTAAAAGGCAATTAGAATATCGTAATATTAAAAAAAAAACAGGTTTTGGATACATTTTTAGGTTTTCAAAAGAATATAGCCATTTTAATAGTTTTCAAACATACCTTTAAACATAGAAAAAACATATTGCCTTTCGATTCAATAGCATACATCGTGGGCTCTTCATGCCTTTTGAGTTTAGATATTTTTATTAATTTCTTTATCTATGTATTTATCACATTTCCTTTGTTTTCATTATTTACTCATATTGGAAATGCATCAAGAAGATGTTGTATTTTGACTTAGGATTATGACGCTTGTAGATTTAATCGCTAATGGACCGTATTCTACTCTCACACATACTCACAGATTCCATTACAATCAAAGGAAGTTATGTATTTGAAAGTCAAAATTACTATACAACCAATTCCTATTTGGAAAATCCTGCATTTATCAGCATACACAGAGAGGCACTCATGAATGCTCTCACACACACGCACAAAAAACCCATTCTTAATGGAGTTCTTTAGAATTTTTTCCAAACTGCTCTGGAACTGTGTATTTTCCTGAGATGCACTGAATATCCTCCAAAAGTCTAAAATAAAATTACTTTAAAAACTCCAAAAAACCCAAATGAATAATGGCAACACCATTTTGAATGACATATACAGCACTTTTCCATATGGGTGTTAAGTATGTGAACCACAAATTTTTGATCAGGAACAATGATTTCAAAATTAACTGATCCACAGAGCTGGGTGATGATGGCTACTTTAGCTTTTTTACAATGCCACAATCTTTACAACAAAAGGCTTTTTTTAAATGGAATTCTTGCACAGTTCCCAGAGCTTTGATGGGGCTCCAAAGAATTATCATTTAACTTCAGAATTAGGGTCTAATTCAGTTGCAGGCACTATCATTTAACTTCAGAATTAGGGTCTAATTCAGTTGCAGGCACTATCATCTATCAAATACTCTTGATTAAATATCCTGTATACTACAGTTGCGTAACAAATTGTTAGACCCTTTCATTTCAAAACCACCATGCAATTCAGTATCTTGAAAACTTTCCCATCAGAAAAGATAGCTTTATAATAATGACTGAAAAAAACCAAACCAAAACAAATAGGGATTGCTATATACAAGGCAAAGGGCATCTCACAAGCAAAGAGGTTAATATTCTGACAAACAGAATTTTTGCTTCAGTGTTGGATCTGCCACAATTAGTCTTTGATGACGTTATTTAAAAGTATACAAAATATGTCATATATTATTTTGGCAGGTGTTAGCAATACAAAATGGTGTTTCTTTGCTAGGTCCTATGTGAAACACCTTAGTTACGTCCCAGCTGCATTGGTGAAATTCCTCTGGGCTTTCTTCACTCTGGTGCCAACACATACTGCTGAATAAATATCCATCATTTCCGAAGCACTGCAGGGTTTTAAACTTAATTTCAAAGCTCTGCAGGATTTTATGCTGCACAGCCCCCATTATAATCTGGGGGCATTGTGCAGTTTAAAAAGCATTGTATGGAAAATCTACCCCTAAATGAGAGTTGGGAGGTAATGAATCCTATATTTGAAATTAAAGAAACCAAAAGAACAGCACCCATTCTATTAGTCTTTGACAAGAAGCTGGAAGAAATGAAGAAGGATATATTTGCTTGTATTTTCAAGCTACTTTCTGCTGAGCACTTGATAGAAAGCAATTGTAAACTAACTGCTTAACCAGGCAACAGAGGGTTTATGGTCTGTTTGCATTTTGAAAGGAAAAAAAGGACCTGAATTAGACTTCAGGCTTGATTTTCACTGTTTGTAACTTTATCTAGTGACTCATACCTATGTATGCTGATTGTGATGGTTTTAAGTGGTTCCGCTATTACTCTATACTTGCCATTTTGCAAGCATTACTGGCTTTTCACCTGGCCCATAGTTTCTCATGATTTTTTAAAGGTAGATTTGATAGGTGAAACATAGATACAGAGCTAGATACAGGGACATGACATGATGTTCTGAGCATCAATCTGATGTTCTCAGTCTGTGACAGCACAGAGATAAAAAGAGGCTGAAGATCAGCCTGGAAGGTGGATGTCTAATGAACAATCTGTTTATTTTTTTACTGAGTTCATTTTTCTCTGTTTAGAATGTTTAATTATTTTACTTGATAGAAAAAAACTTGTAAAGGTAGATTTTACTTTTAAAAGAAAATATTAATCGTAAATGAAAAATCGCCCGGCCTACTTTAAAGGATGACAGAGAGCTCAAGATACCAGTATAGCACAGGAGATAATGACATTGAGCTTACTAAAGCGAATAAAAAAAAGCTACATATTGTAATTTCCTATAACAGCACAAAGCCATACAAGAACAGGGCAATTGCACTACAGAATGGATGGTTTTGTAAAGGGGCTTCAGAGCAAGGCTTTAGATCATTGGTTGCTCTTGCACCCATGCACAAGTCTGTTTGTCAAGCCCGCTCTGTGTCATGGGGCTGATAGAGTGTCAGTGATGCATTAGTTTGATGTCTGTTTTAGGATATAACCCCCAGCTAGGGCTAGTGAATTTTGAGTGGAAGCCTCTTTAATAAGAATAATATTATGTCAATATGTAAAAAATGCTACATACAACATCATTGCATAGTATAATTCTATAATAAATATATAGTAATACAATTTCTTCTCCCTACTGTCTTTTAAACTAAAGTTCAATAACAGAAAGAAAGCCAAAGCTTTTTTATTGAGAAGTACAGCAATGGAGAACTGCTTGCACACAATGTAAGTCCCACTGGTACATGATGAGAGTCTTACTGAGCTATCATATCTCATAACCACATTTTCCTTTATTTCTCATTTTTCTAACTATGAGGCAGAACTACTGCATTCAAGTGTTATGACTCTGCTTGAAATGTTCGGCTTATCCTCCCTGAGAAAGGGAATTTAATAATTCGAAGGTAATGACAGAAGAGAGCACTCTAAAGGCATTATCTCTGGAGAAGCTTGACAGTCAAGGCAGAGAACTTCAACAGGGTGAAAAAGCGGACAAGAACTGTAGAGGGACAAAATCAGCAGGAATATCTTTGCCTTTCAGGGAGCAAAAGAGAGGGGGGGGGGGGGGGAAGGCATGGAATAGAACAGAGAAGGACCTTTCCTTATTCTAACATGTAATCCTTGAAGAAGTTGATCCTGTCAGACTCCAGGTTGAAGCATTGGGCAAACCCTCCAACAGTCCAGGTATGTAGTGGGTAGGTTCTTCTGTAAGAAATGATCTGGAAATAAAACCTGCCTGGTTGGCTAGAACCACTGAAAATTTGAATACTGTAGTTGGAGGCTGCCTCTCTTTCTTATGAGTTTCAGTGCCTTGCCATCACCAGAAAATTGTTCTCCAGTGAACTTCAAACGCCGAAGAAAACCTACACGATCAAAAAGTAATGTCTGCATCCTATAAGCTGCCTTCTCTATTTGCAAATGTCTAGAAATCCCTGAATTCCCAAATGTTGGCTTTGATCAGAATGTTGGATGGCAAACAAGGAAACAGCATCAGGGAAGGCAAATAAAGGAAAGGGTGAGGAAGGCCAGGCCAAAAGTAGATCATGAATCTGAAAAGCAAGGCAAACAATGAATGAAGAAAGAAAAAAGAAGCAAAGGGAAGAAAAGATAAAGGAGAACTGAAGAAAAATGAAATGGTGCAACAACCATTTTACTTTCTTAATTTTTAATTTCAAAACAGCATTTTTATTTTTATTTTTTTCCCACATGAAGGCCTGAAGGGAAAATCCCCACTCACTATGAACACTTCTTGCAAGAAAGTAACAGGAAAAGAAAATGCAGTCTTCAAAACTAGGACCTTTCCATGCCACACAACAGGGGCTGTCTAAAGTGGTTCTTCGCTTCTAACTAAAGACATCCTGGCTGGAAGAATCTCCTCCTCTCCTCCTTTCTGACAGTCAGTGACAGACATAATGCCTATGGAGTTCAAGAAGCACCTTACTCCTGCCTAAGAAGTGACCTGCATTTTTCACAGCAATTAGGAAATAATTTTACTGTGACCAGCTTCTCCACAAAGCCAGCAGTACCACAGCTGTGTTTTCACAAGGAAGATTTTCCCTTGGAATTGGTGTTCAAGAGGAGAAGAATGGGTAGCTGCCTTGTCTACGGAACATGTTGGTCTGATGCTCTCCCCTCAAACTCTTTGTGGCCTGGAAGGCACTGCATACAACTAGAGACAGTGTAATTGTACTGCTAGGAACACATTATCTTAGTTTTTAGCATTTTTTTCTTCCTAATTGGAAATTATTAGCATATCTTTTGCCAAAGTGCTTTGAGCTCTGTTCCAATTTAGATTTGGTTATTTTGAAAGGTAAATAACCATAAAAATATTAAGCAAAATGCAGTGTTGCACATAAAGCTCAAAGAAACATAGATGTTTAGCATAAAGCTTCAGATTAAAAGCAAACGCTACTATATTGTTTTCAATGTGCGTGACTTCAAATTGCTCCTAAGTAACGTAATTATCATTGACTGAGCCTAGGCATTTTATTATATACAAATTATAACTTAATAAATAATGCATTAGTAACATTTTAAAGGAAACAAAATCCCTTCAGTTATTTTAAATCATTAACCGCATGGCTAACCACATGATTAACCCCTGGCTCTATGTCTCACTGAGTCTCATATTAAAAAATTAATGTATAAGGGATGCAAACAGTTCCCATGTAAAACAGTATGTACTAAGAGAATATCTGCAGAAAAAAAAATAGTATCTCAGTGGGAGGAGATGGATTTTTATCTGGCACAGAGCTATCTCTGTGGAATGCACTAAAATCAGTGAACATCTAATACAAAACAGGGAGAATGTTAGGGAAAGTAAAAAATGTGTTTCACTCATTGTGGCCACTTGCCTGGCCACATCTGTGGCCTTTTAACATATAACTCCTAACTATCAAATCCTTGAGGAAGTTGTTTTGGTCAGACTCCAGGTTGGAGCACTAGGCAAATCCCTCCAGTGGCTCCTGTGCAAGAAATGACCATGAAACAAAACTGCTCAGCTGGCCAAAGCCACTGAAGATTTGAATACTGTAGTTGAATGCCACCTCTATTTCTTGTGAATTGCAGAGCCCTGCCGTCACCAGAAAATCACACCAGTGACATTCAAATACTGAGGAAAACCTATTTGATTGGAAGGTACAGCTTGCATCCTGTAGGCCACCTTCTCTATTTGAAAATGGAGAAGTCCTGTGCAGAAATCCCTAAATTTCTAAATGTCAGGAATGTAGTTGTGGCCTATCTTTCCTAATCTGTTTCACTGGCATACCAGCTTGTGAGACCTACATATTTAACTGCTCTAATCAACTCAACGTGTGGAGTGCACGGTGAGTGACACTTCCAGACCAGTTGGGAGCTTTTGATACTGCAAAAAATAAATTAATTCTTTGTTTTGACTCAAGTGTGATCAGTAAAAAGAAAGTTTATCCCTTTCACAGCACTATTGTTTCTAGCACAGCTTCTCCGTGTAGTCTATAATACCCTCACTAGTGCTGCTGGGTATAAATATACCATATTTTTTTCTCCATTTTACCTGACAAAGTTTCACATCCAGCCTTCTTCATAACATCCACTGCTTCTGTGTACCAATTAATATTTCTAAGGTTAAAATGCTCAGAAATGGAGGCTGAAAAGTCTTACTACATCTAAAGGAGTCCTCACCTCTTTCCCTCACTCCTTGCTTCTACAGGCAAGCTAACAGATCTGGATGTGCTGACACTGAGAACAGAGTGAAAGGCTGATATATTTACTCGAGTTTTTCGCTATGGGAAGGGCAAGCATGAAATAAGCTGGGGGGATTGGAGGGAGAAATATAAAATTATTATATCTGCTAATAAATCAATTTGAAAATTTGTTCATGTTGGAAATACTCCCAGAACCTCAATGATAGGTTTATTTTTATCAACAACAACAATAATTAATAATTAATGCTAAATGTTTCTTTTGGCAACTAAAATTAGCAAGTATAAAATGTTACATTATGAATTATATACTTAGCATGGATGTCTCCTCATACAAAATCTCCCAGACTATATCCATATCTGTTATGCCCTGGATGATATGACATAGCCAAATTACCTTTAGAAAGTTATCTGTATTCTCTCTCTCTGCTCCTGCAGTGCGAATTCCCTTAGTGGATGCTCTGTGACCTGCACAGATCAGATAACTTTGCCTGCAGAGGCAACCACTAAAATCAGTGACATCCTCTGTACACCCAGCAGCATCTCCAAAGCAATTGTACTGACAGGTTTAGATCACTGTAGGAAAGCAGTCTCCCCTTTCAGATGCCAGAAGGCACAAGATTTTTTAATTTGTTACTTTATTTAGAAACTGTGTAATGTTTTATGATAGACCTATTCTTATATTTTAGAGGCTCTTGAAAACAAAAGCCTCTAGTAGACCATAAGAGAACCAGACTGTCACAGGAGGGTATTGTGCATGTGAGCCTAACAAGAAGTTGAAGAACAAAGGCTCTAGGGACTGCATGGAAAGGCTACTTGCTTTGTGCATTCATTATAATCCATTTTTTATTCTCTTTCCTTCAACACCACTTAGATAAATTCCTTACAGAAGCTTAAGTTTTCATGGCACACCAGCAGATTTCTGTTCACCAGTTTCTAGGGGAGACGAATCCAAGTGACCCAAATCAGTCCTGATTCTATGATTCTAGCTGATACATGATAACAGGTTTAAATGTAGAGAACAGAAGGAGCATGAGCTGAGATTAGCAAAGCACATTTGAATACTTATTTAACACTAACACAGTGTAATGCTGAAGAGATACCAAAGTCCTGTTGTGCAGGGTACAGGACACACGTATCTTGAATGGAAAATCTGCAAATTGCGTCTTTGACAAAGAAACCTTAGAATGTTTCTTTGGGTTTGCTTCATTTATCGTACCTGTTCACTTAAGTATTGAATTGAGACCTCCAGGGGCTCAAACACAGAACCAAGTTATCATGGCATAACAAGTGTCAGCTGAGCTGTATCAGTAACTTGTATGCATGCTCCTAGCCACGGCAACAGCAAAACAACAAAATTTGGCTTAGTTCTGATTTATTTCAGGCTACTGGCCGTATGCGTTCACAGGGATTAATGCCACAACTTGAAGTTTTGAAATCTTCCTATCTGCAATTGACAATTTCCTACAATTAAAAGACATGTTTGATCATAGGACACATAACATTTATGGAATGTGATTGAGTCTTCTTACTAAGGTTTAAAAATCTTACTAAAATCTATTTTTACTGGTCTTAGATACTATTGTTGAATCTTCTATCCAGAAGGAAGAATCCTTTAGAAATGAATGGAAACAAGACACCTGATCAGGCTTAAACTCCTACAAATTTGTTTCTGAAGAGATTTTATGGGGTGAGGTTTATGAGTAGCTACAAGAGGCAAAGAGTCTAGCAGCAGTTCTTGTCCATCATTAATTCTGCCTTGATACTGAGTTCTAACTATGATTCCTAGCAAAACCCTTTTTCTTCCATTGTAGTACAACTGCAGTTCCTTGTGAGATCATTCAATTCAGTGAAATGTTAGTATTATTCTGTATTTACTTTAAAAGGTAACAAAGTGCCAAAATTAAGGTTTTATAGAAACAATGACATTGCTAACATTCAAGCCTGAATTCTGATTGACTTGACATAAGAGGATATGCATTAGAAGACAGAGCCTTGAAAGCCCTCTTAAATATAAGAAGTGTAAAATCATAATGCAAATAACAACGGCTTTACAATTAATTCCATCTTTTTAAAAACCAAGTTTCAATAGCTGTAGGTTCTGAACACATTGGGCTTTATATCCTGTATGGCTTAGCTAAGCTTGTTAAGGAAGCCATTCTCATTCTAAGTCTTTACCTAACTTTAAGTGATATTTAAAGAATAATAAATCCATTTAGATTTCCTAGCTTAAAGGAACTATTTAGTAAATATCGGGTAGGTTGAAGATGTGACTTTTTATGAAATGAAGAGCATAGAGCACAAATTATATGCCGTACTACTAATTAGAGACAGATATGTAACCACTTACTAATGGAACAACATTTTGTGCCAACCTTATTCATACTTCCTTCCAACTGCTGGACTCCTTGTGCCAGATATATTTCAGTTTTCTTCAGAAGAGAGAGACACTAACATGTTTTCCATCCTGTTTTTAAACCCAGAAGTCTAGTGCAAACTGAACTTTCTTGACATTTCTGAAATTCTATCAGTTTAAACAGCTTGAGGCCTTTTTATTACAAAACATGTACACTTCCCTGCAGGGTTCTGGAAATCTCACAATTACATTTGTTAAAAATGTCCATGATTAGAGCCAAATGCAGGCTTTGCAAATTTACCTTTATAGTTTTCTTTTAAAAGATTATTCTGAGCATAATTTTCTATTAAATATACTTAATTATTCAGCAACAATGTCAGTTTTATATAATTTTTGACAAAAAAAATCAAAAGAGAAAAATACTGAAACACAGTTCTTGTCAAATTTTTCAGTACCAGGCTTGATGTCGAAGGTGTGACTCATTGAAACTCAACATAATAAGCATGTATGTCCACAAAAATAAATATAAAAAGGTCATGTTTTCGCAGAGGTCTAAAATTAAAGCCACTACATACATTTTTCAATAGCACTAAAAGGATCTCTGGGTACATAATTTTGGGTCCCTAGGCATACTAGCAGTCTCTTTAATTGATAAGCTAAGCTAATCAATTTAATTGATAAGCTAATTGATCTGTCTCGTGACAGGGTTCTGATGTGATCCACAGCTTCTAACAACATTGCTTTTTTGTATGATGCAGTAGGTACACTCAGACCATATTTAGTAAATGCTGACTTCAATGAGTTCAGCACAGAGTGACCACAGTTTCTTTCTCAGAAAGAAAAAGCAGGAAAGGTCAGATATTGTATGATCATCATTGGCTTTCCATCTGGTTGTTGGCCTTGGTCTGGAACAGAGATTCACATCCTGCTTCTCCCACATCCCATGAAATTTCACTTAACCTCACCTTGTAGAAGAGCTAAAAAATAGAAATGGGAAAGAAACTCTGTTTTTCCCATTGAAGCATGGCTACTTGTAGACAGGAAAAAAGATTCACAGGGAAAAAGAGAAAGAAAGAAAGAGAAACTTGAAATCCACTCTTGCACTCTTGTCACACCTTTTTTGTTTGGTTGGTTTCGTTTTTATTTATTTTTATTTTCTTATTAAGGCAGACAAATATAAAATGAACAAACAGATCTGGGCATAGGCACTAGAATCCAGACCTTAATCTTAGCACCTGAGAACAATAATTATTTCATGGGAATTTTATGCCTTAAAATCGACCACAGATTAATCTGGTAAGATACAGGGTAGGTGAACTCACAATTGCCCAGGGCAGAGACTCTTGTACTTCTGGAATGACTGTTTTGGGCTGCTGTTCAAACAGCACCCTGGACTACTTTGATTGAATCTAGCAAAACGTGATTCACATTTGGGTTTCTTTTTAGTTGCTGCAAAAGCAAGAGGGACTCCAGCATAAAAAGTGAGGTGATTCACTAGCAAGCTCTGTTTTAAAAAATGAGCTTACTTCAGCCATAAGCAACAAACACAAACACCAAGATTCATTTTCACACTGACTTTTAAAACACCTCTGAGCCTGATTCTTACACTTTTTCTAAATATTTAAAGTAAATGTAGGGCTAGGGAATACTTTCATGTATAAGGATCACAGGAGTGAGACCCATAGCTTTTACAGAGCAAGGTATGTAGTGTTAAGGAAAGCATACTCATTTTATAGCTTCTGATGAAACCAGCCTGGGAATCAGACTGATCCAATAGTCACTCCCTTATAAAACACAATCCCTGACTTGACTGCAAGATACAGGGGCCTAAAAACTCTGACCTAGGAGAATAAAAGGTAAAAAATATACGAATAAACTTCATAGTGCATGTCAAGGTTAAACCGTACCATATGTTCCTGAAAATACACAGACACAACAGGGACTTATAGGGAAGTATAAATAAAACCCAGTACAACTGGTAGATAATCTTTGCACCAAATTTACACTATTGTTCTTTAAAATGATAGTATTTTGATGATTGTGTTTTCTAACGTTTCATTTTTTTTATACAGAAAACGTAATGATGTAGCAATTACTGTAGTAGGTCATAACATTTACAATGCATTTACCTCAGAGTTGCATTTTTTAATGTATTATTTTACCAGATATCTATATCAAAAACATCTTACTGTGTTTCTCTATCTGTTTTGGTTTATGTGACAAATGGATTCTTATGCCTACATTCTTATAAATTGTAATCCACGCACAAGAATCCATGAAAGAAATTCATCTTTCATAGTAGGAAGAAAACAACAAAGTAGCTGAGTGCTGATTTTTGGTGTTGCTGTTGTTCTCGTTATTAATAAAACCATTTAGTTGTGTGAAGTTTACTCCTATGGTATCTTCATTTAAAAATCCTTTTTACTATTGTCACTTAGAACAGTTTGCGGTTTTCTCTTTCTTAAGACTAAGATTATGTAACTGAAAGACATGAACATTTAACTGTTTGTAGGATGATCTACTTCCCATTGACTGCTTTTCTATTTCCACTGAAATTCAACAAATAAGCAAAACAGAAGTATAAAAAGGTGTGAAGCCCAAAATAGCTGCTTGAGTCATCAACAGATTGTCTGAAGTGATTCAAACAGGTGTTTATGAGAGAATGAGCTATTTTCCTCAGAGCTGTGGGGGTGAATTCTAGAGGAGAAAAACTAATCTAAACAGGTTCTGGAGAGCAAGGAGCTAAAACCATACCATTTTGGGAAGAGCAGCACAGCACATGGCTAAGTCAGGAAAGTCAGCTATGTTGTTTTTTGCACTAAGGAAGGACAGCAGAGGCAAGCATGCCAGCACAAAACCCAGCACCACAACCAGGGAGAAAGGAGTAGACTACACCTGTGCAACATTTCTCAGCACATGCATGTACTGTGTGGTTGTTTGGATGGATGGGAGAAGATCCTCAGCAACAGAGAGACACTAGAGCTGGCACCACTATGAGTCCCAGGTCAGACACAGCCTAAGTCTTTCGTGCGTAAACCTTGGTAAATTTTGGATTTCCAAACCAACATTACTTTTGTTTTTCAAAATATAGCACACTAAAATGATCTCCAACAAATTCTCTCACCATATTCTTGTAAGCAGGCTAGGAGGTCACAGCTGAGTGAATGGACAGCTAAGTGATGAAAAACTAGTTGGATCGTTGGCTTAGAGTGCCAACTAGTTACTGATGGGTAGCAATTTACCTGAAGGCAGATAACAAGCAAAGTACTGCATGGGTGTATCCAGGGGCATATGTTTAAATGTCAGTGACCTGGAGTAGGCAATGGGTGCTTCTTCATACCGTTTGGAGATAACACCAAACTGGGGGAACTAGTCTATACACTGGAGGGCACGGCTGTCATCCAGACTGCTAGACATGTTGGAGGGATGGGCAATGAGCTGCATATGAGTCAGCAATTTCCCCTGGCAGCACAGACAGTTGACTGCATCTGGGTTTGCATCAAGAGAAGCAGAACCAGGAGATTGAGGAATGCGTTGTCCTCCTCTGCTCAGCTGTCATTATTAGACCATATCTAGAATATTGTGTCTGATGCAATTGGGTTGCCTAGGACAAGGAAGACTCGATAAACTGGAGTGAGTTTAATAAAAGACACCAAGATGTCTGGAATCTAGAACACTTGCCTTGTGAGGAGAGTCTAAAGAAAGCGGGCTTGTTCAGCCTGGAGAAGACATGGCTTCAAAAGCATCTAACAGCAGCCTATCAGTGCCTATAGAAAAGTCAATGAGAAGATGAAGCCAGGCTCTTTACAGTGATGTGTGGTAGGATGACAAAGGACAATGAGCATAAATTGAAACAAAGGGAGGTTCCAGACCAGATATGTGGAAAAACATTGCAACCATGAGGACAGCCAAGCAAAGAATCAAGTCTTCCAAGGAAGTTGTGCAGTTTCTGCATGTGGAGGTTTTCAAGACTTGACTGTATAAAGCCCTGAGCAACTCATTCTGATCTTACAGCTGACCCTGCATTGAAAAAGAGGTTGGGTGAGATGATCTTCTAAGCTGAACGATTCTGTGATTCTAAAATCATTCACAGAGCCCTTAAAAAGGTTCTGGGAATTGGAGGCAGAGAACACATGCTGCTACTTTCTACCTAATTTCTTCCGTCTAATCCACTTACAATCAAAATATCTGTTTTGTTTAGAAATAGCATACTGAATGATCAAGTTGATGTCTTTTGATAAAGAGACTGCCAGGTACTTTTGAGAAGAATGTTACCTCCTCCTCTGAAATGCGTAATGGTAGCATGAATAACAATGTCTACTGATCATGGGTAAGAAAGATCTGCTCCCAGAGGTTCTCTTGAGAGTCTAAAAACAAGCAGTTAATTCAGCTGATGTTAATGGGTTTGGCCAGAATTTGGTATGGTAAAAACATGTTGCTTAAACAGACCTGCTCCTGTAATAGTTATTCAGTTAAGTGAGGTCTTCTCCCATTGTTTCTGAGTTCCCAAATACAGATGTGTTTGATGCAGTGCACACTGCCTGCTGACCTATTTACTGGTGTGTTTCTGTGATGGCTAACCCATACCACAGGCCTTGAATCAGCTGTTCAAAAACCGATTACACAAAGAAAGAGATAACAATCAGTACAGTAGGTGTTAATTTGGAAGTTGGATGCTAGCAAAAACAGAAGGACAAATTTTCCCAGGCTTCAGCTGCTTAAATGGAGGGTATTCCTCTGAAGTTTTCCAAGCAAGACCTAAAACACAGAGTGCTACTGCCTGACGTACTAAATTCCTTGCTTCCTCATTGATTTTCTAACACAACCTTAATGCTGTGTTAGCATCATTTCTCTGTTCATTCCATCTGCTCTTAGGACTCCCCCGCTGTTTCCTAGGAGATATATTGCCACAATGCCTGCATCTGTAAGGCAGTGGCAGATATGGGGCAAGAGCCACGTGGTTAGAGGCAGCATTAGTACCACCTGAACATTTGCAGGGTTCTCAGGGGATCCTGCCACCCACTGTTTCTCAAAACCTGAGGGAGCTCTAGTTACACAGTCAGCTGCTTCAGAGTGTTATGGGAATGGGATGCTGTGGTATTGCAGCTCCTTTCCACTGCTATTTGCTTCTTTAAGCCTAAACCTTCTATTGAAAAAAGACTACAGTCCAGTCAGCTATTTAGTGAACATTCTAATCTTATCAACAAAATTTTAATGGTTTTTTTCAGAGTTTACAATGCATTCATCAAAACTGCTGATTGCCTATGTTATGTGTTTTAGGTGGTCAGGAGATGCCTTTTGCATATCCTTCAGGTATGATCCAAGAGATGAATTCCAAAATGTAATAGCATACTAAACTGAAAACCAGAAATAGATGGGGATGGCACAGACTATAAGTGTTGCTAAATTTTGCCTTGTGCCTTAGCATTTTCCCTTGCTAGGCACACAGAAACCTGACTATGGCTAACAAAATGTGCAGTCTTACGACATTTCTAAAAGTATGCCTTTTTCTCACAGGTGACCCAAACTCCAACAAGGATCTCTCAAATACACTCAGAAACAGATAATGTAAAAAATAACTTTTTTTTTCATATGTATAATGAATTTTATGGTTTATTTCAAATAGCATTAATCTTTGTATTCATCACAGGAAAAATACGTAAACAAGAGTTGCTTATATCAAACACCTAATGTGTTTTTAGTTAGGCAGAACTGTGAAAAAAAACCAATGTATTTTCCAGATGTATTCAAAAGGAAAGTGAATTTATGAAAACCTCCACATAATATTAATTAGTAACTTATTGGGGGTAGAGAATCTATTCATTAAATGGGATCAGAATCACAGTAAAGATTTATAGCTCGAGGTCCACATATAGAAGAAATACAACCATTTTTCTTGATGGCAAGAAGAACATTAGAAAAGATAGGATAGCAAGAGTTACATTACAGGGAAACCTACAAATCACTGCTAGACATGTCCTTAAAGAAAACTGTCAGTGTTTTCAAAGTAAATATGTAATGCATTTGTAGATGTTAGGGACATCTCGTAGTATTTGTGATATAACAGATATTTGAAAAGTTAGGTTATACATGAAAAGTATTACCCTTCCTTGATTCAGGAGACTTAATTTCAATATTACAACTAAATTCAGCTGTTAAAGGGCTACCTCCAGTGTACATATACTGCATATCATCAAATTTAAATATGATTATGTGGCTAATATTCAATACTGGAAGGAAAACAAGATACAGAGATATCAAAGTAAGTTAATGTGCTTCTCATGCCTAGTACAACATCTTGTATATTGGAAAAAGATACATAATTAATTTAATAATATTCTCATAAATTCAGGCTTCAGTGACCAAAACAGGAACTGACAAAACAAAAATCTCTTACAGTGTCTGAAACAGCACTGAATAAAGTTCTGCATTTTGAATGGCTTGGGGAAACATACTGAAAAAAGCAGAACATTTCTCAGCTGGGTCCTTCAATAAAATGCTCAACATTTTTGGCTATGAAGGAATATGGGAGCAAGGCTTTTCTGTTGATAAAAGGCTTTTTGCTATCCCAATCCAAACCTTCCAAGAGAAACCATTCTCCCCTTCATGCCTCCCATCACAATCTATTCTAAAACAAGCTAAAAAGCCCCATGACCTCGACCTCTCGTCTAATGTCGGTATCCTTGAGTTACTGAAACTGGAGGAAAAAATCACTTTTAAACAGAGAGTATTAGAAATGGAAACACTATGGTAGCTTTGAAGAATTTAAACTGCTTCTCCATGTCTTCTGTAAATATTTAATCCATTTCTGTCATCTGTCATGGTATTTTTTTACAGAAAAAGGCAAAACTTAGTTGAACCAAAGAGAGCTGTACTAAAAGAAGTTTTTGTAAAAACATTAGGGATATCCTCAGCCTTCGAAGAGTAGAGTTAAACCTAACATGCTAAGTATCTATGATTTACACAAAACAGAAAGAAAACTTACACTTATACAGACCAAAAGACTCAATATATTTTTTTTTTTTTTTTGTCTCAGCTGTCAATGGGCATATTAAAATGAACCACAGAAATATCTTGGAGATGAAATAGCATTGAAACGAATAAAAGTAGTTGGTGCAGTGTTTAATGCATATAGAGAAAACTACGTTCTAATCTTATCATCAACAAAATTTTATTTTTTTTTTTTTTTTTTTGTGGGTTTACAGTGCAAAACTATTAATTGTATATGTTCTATGTTTTAGGTCCTCAGGATATGCCTTTTGCTAGGACTGACAACATGCTGTTACATCTTTGGTATCTTCAATTTACATACTGTTCAACTTTATACTGGAATTCAGCTTTGATGATACTTAATAAGCACCTATTCTCAAAGGGAATATACACAAATATAGAGCTGAGAACAATTTAAACTCAGAAGCAAAGCCAAACTAAATTATGGAAAAAGAGACATTCTTCAACTTGAGTGAATATCAGCATCATCATATGGACATTAATTAGGTGCCCCAATAATATGAGATTAGTATGAAGAATGATAACAGAACACAGTAAATAAACTCTCAAACTTGGCATCTCGTATTTCTCAATTTTTCTCTGATGCATTAAAAAAACTAAGCTTATGTTCTTGGCATAAAACACCACCTCAGCTTTGTTTCAGGAAACAATTTCTGATAATTTGTAAATTACAATGTCTTGATAAAATATTTCCAGGTCTTCTACCAAAATTTACAGACACTAAGAACTCAAATGTTTTGATTTCTAGTAAATAATAAAATCTCAGAAACAAATCTAAAAGGGTTTTTGTCTTAATCCATAGGTAAGAACTGGATTTCTTTTCTGGAGTTCCCATTTACAGATTTAATTTTCCAGCTCAACAAAATGAAAACAATTTTTCCTACAGATGTCGGTATTGCAATCTAGATCTATGAACTACAAATAAAACAGTGTCTGATCATATATGATCTTTGAAAATAAATTCAGAATTTGCATTCAAATACTTCTGAAACCAAAACACATGCCTGCTTACAAGCATATTGAAGTCATACCAGGATCTGACTGCTTATTTAAATAAGATTTTGCTAAACAGTGGCTTTAGCTGGCCATTTCATTGATGGTGCACTCCAAAGCTAGCTTCTTGGAGCTACAATATATTCACATATCTGTGGACATAGTGTCAGATTTTTGGTCTGTAATAAGGAACATCTTCCTTGGTATAAAAAATGTCTTCTGCCTTTGATCAACTAAAGGTACTCTCAGGTGGTACATGTACCAAAAGCAAGATGCAGACTCAAAAAGAATATGAATGTAGTAGAAAGTGGTATTTTAGAGTGATCTTTTAGGTCATATATTCAAAATGTAAACTTTGGGATGTGCTGGTTTTTCTGTCAATTATTTCCCCTGAATACTTACATTTTTAGGATGTGGTGGCTCAGAAATAAGTCAGTATAATATCTCTACTTTCTGGAGTTCAGGAAGCAGAAGTGAAGGAGCTCAAAGAGATTAAGATTAAAAGAAAGGAACTGGAATAAGGTGTGGTTTTGCTCAGAGTTCCTTGAGTCAAGCATCAGAGAATGGCTGCCAGCATGCCTAGAGATCATACTATCAAGTGCAGTTGTTCTGATGCCCTCAAACCCTGACTACACAGTGGCAACATATATAGAAACTTTCAGCTACTGTATCATATTTCTTCCTGAAATACATAATAAAATATTAAATATTACTATATATGTTGGTGCTGAAATTCTTGAGAGGCTTAATGCTTCTGCACTCTGGCAGTCTGAAGTTGCTTCTGCATTTCTGACATTTTTTCCCCTGAATAAAATCTGTGAGTCATGTGGGTTTCTTCTGCAAATGCGTATTTTGTTCCCTGGTACCTCTACATGTGTTCAAAACTTTTAAGCATGTTAATATCTTAATTTTAATAATTTTGTTATTTTATGTGGAAATTACTATGTTTGGAGTATGTTTTACAAATTACAGCTGTGTGACTTCTGTTGAACTTATGAGACTTCTGGCAGCTAATTTTCTAAGTATTTGAAAAGAATAAGTGTTTAATTGTAGGTGTGTTGTAGAAACACTAGTTATTCTGTAGCAAATGATGAATGAATTTCACTAGATACTAGAAATATTAAGACGAGCAGTGCGTTAAGTATTTTAACACAGTGGGATAAGAAATGACTTTACAGATACTTGCTCACTCCAAAACTTAACAGCATTCTAGCACACTGCCCTACTCACAAATTACATCCTATTTTCTAATCCAAGCTGTCATGTATTTATAGTTAATTTTAAGAAACCATTTATTATCACTTCTGAAAGTTGCCTAGCATCAGTAGGCACTAGGCGGTTCCTCAAAACACAGCCCCACTCTACAGGAGAAGGACAAATAACTACTATGTTGAGAAAGACTCTGAGAAAACATTAGTAATAAATCAGCAATCTATCACTAAGTAAGGTATGCAGGGTTATCACTTATAGCTGCATCAGTCAGACAGTTAAATGTTCTACAGCTTGTTATGGTGTCTGTTTCTGGATATTTTCAAGAGTAGTACTCTGACTTCTAACCAATTTCTACTTGCCTTTCGAGTACCAGTGAGCTAATAGAAAGACAAAAAACACTGTAGCACAATCCTATTACAACTATTATAATGAACCAGAATTTGTCCTTTTGATGTTGAGTCTTTGAACTTTTTTGCTTTGAAATTTAGTCATAAAATATACAAGTCTACCGCAGAGAACATAGCTTATCCAGAGGGAACAATACCAAGAGTGAGTTTTGGAGAGGAAAAAGAGATTATGAGAGATGGTAAATATTTCTCCTTGTCTGTTAATATTTTACCAAAATTGTCAAGTCCTGTGAGTACAGGGCTAAATGGATGTAATTATTTTAAGTTAATCACAAATAAAAAAAACATATTAATATTTAAGTGCAAATTTAATATAATCTATTCTCATACCTTATTATGTGTCTGAGTTTGTCCAACCAGGATAAGGATATTTGATGAGATAATAGACAGGCAGAAATTGATTAAAATTATTGACCTCTCAGATCTGATGTACCTGTTCAAATAAACAAAGAGAGGGAACAACTTTTCTAAAAGGAAAACAACTAGTAAATCTTATGAAGCTTTGATGCAGTTCTTGTATTAAATATTGTAGACACTCTGAAAAGTAAACACTCCCTTTCAAGTGTTCTAAAAGAGTACCAGGGAGCTATCACATTACAAACATTGGAGCTATGATATTTTGATAGATATTCTGCAATTCTCTCTTAATACCTTGTATACTAAAAAAATAATCTATCAATGTTTCTTTTAAAGCCTGCTGGCTACACTATTCTAACATCATACTGATAATAACAGGCTTGCATGCATTCATGTCAGGAACTTCTTATGCTCTCTGCTCATCCCCAGGAATATTCACAGCTGGCATATACCACTAACAATAACTAACTTCAGCAAAAATATGGTGATTTACATAAACAGATGATCTGGTGCATGATGCATAAATAAGATGCAGATTGGTTGATGATACTATGGCACTGCATTTTTAAACGTTACTGGGATAGTGGTAGGATTTATTTTGAAGTTCCACAACATTTATAGAATAATTTGTATGAAAAAAACCCAGTAATACTATAATATTTTTATCTTCATAAGACCTAATACCAAAAAATGGTTAAGTTTGTGCAGAAAGATTCAATTACAGCAGTGAGCATCACATAGTTTGTTTTGCAAACTTATCATATTCATTTTACAAGTATGTTTAGGATGAAAAAGTCAAATACTCTTATCAGCTATTCCCTTACAAGACGCAAATATTCTCATTTTTA
>JBCJKH010014219.1:8648-28304 GCA_039877255.1 Loriculus beryllinus | reverse complement strand
GGGCACCCTGTGCCAGCGCCTCAGCACCCTCACAGGGAAGAGCTTCTGCCTAAGAGCTCATCTCAGTCTCCCCTCTGTCCGGTTAAAGCCATTCCCCTTATCCTGTCCCTACATTGCTTGTCCAAAGCTCCTCTCCAGGTTTCTTGTAACCCCTTTAGGCACTGGAGCTGCTCTAAGTTCTCTCCTTAAGGATCCTTCTCTTCTTCAGGCTACACAAGCCCAGCTCCCTCAGTCTTTCTCCATATGCGTGATATAATTCAGGGTCATTTCTTGGAGGTGAAGATGGGCTCACTGGTCTTGTTAATGGGTGGCTTGTTTAGCTCTAGAGGCACTTCCACTGTTTCTGCAGTAAATCGCTTCCTAAGCAGACATAACGCACCATGAGAGGGGGAGGGAGCAAAGAGGAAGAGTTGTAAAAATACCCCAAGTTTCAATTTTCTGCACCACGGCAGTGTGATGATTTGCTGGAGTTAATGAAAGCACCAGATCTGTTCCTGTCTCTGCTCAGTATATCCACCTGGCCTCCTTTGTTAAAAAAATCCAAAATGGGATCATTATCTTTAGTGAATGCACTTCACATCACTGAAAACAATTTCAGCTCAGTTAAATAACACACAGCCTCGAGATGAAAGCTGTCTCCTTTTCAGCTGGATAGACAAACATAGCCGTTGGTACCAAGATCACTTAGAGCTCAGTATTCCTTTCAGGAGGAGCTGGGTGTATCAGACTTTTTTTCCCCTGCCTGTTATTATGTTCTAGTAGGTTTTATTTATTTAAATCTCAGCCTCCTTTTGCTGACATAGCCAGGCATCACCAGGGATGTTTAGTAAAACTTAGATGAGGCCCTAAGTGGGCTACTTGTTCTATAAATCTTTAAATATTTTATGTTGCTCCTTTAGAAATTGCTTTTGCCAGACTAACCCAATCTGCTTTGAAATGACTGGGGCGTAAAATAACAGCTCCTTTAAAATCCTCCAGTGAGGCAGTTATTTGGTACATTTTTAGGGAAGACCAGACCTCGTGGCCTCTAATGAAAGATCAGCTTTAAACTTGGGGAGGTTTTGCTCCGAAATGAGCTGTTCTTCCCAGCCCCCTGGACACCACTAAGCTCATGTTGCTCTCCCAGGACACGGCCGGGGGTAGCCTCCTGGCCCTTTGAAGTCAGTGGCAAAGCTCCCATTGAATTATAATGGAACTGGGATTTAACCTGAAGAAACAGAGTCTTTGTTGTCTTTTATCGCCAAACACAGATATTCTCCCTGAGTTGTAGCCTAGATTGGCGAGTCCTGGAAGAGATTGATGACTGTGCCAAGCAGCATGATCCCTGCAAGTACAAAGAGGAGGTTATGTCTTACGAGAGACTAGAATTTTTAGGAAGACAAATTGAATTAGACTATTACCACAGCAATTCCAGTGAACATCATGTGTGGCCTGTTAATGGAAACTGCCTGCACACATCTTCCAATAATGATGAATGAGTTTGCAAGTTTAAGTGTTATCACATTAACAGGAACTGTTCCACCACAATTAAAGCCATGTTCATTAAGGAGACCAAAGCAGAATGGTGCTGGCCAAGCACAGAATTACTGTGGATGCTTAACCCTCTTGCCTTCACTTGTTAGCCAGTGTGACACAGAGTCATGCATCCACACGGTGAGGTTGTGGCTATGGGGTTCCTCATCCTCCTCATTTTCAGATGTAATCATGAGTGAGATGAGACTAAATATGAACGATTAAGGACAGGAGATGATACTTGGTAGTTCTATGGAAACAAATCCAAAGCAGTTATGCTCTGCTGTGTTCTAGTTTCCTCAATGGCTTTGAAGTGTATTGCCATTTTTCAGCCAAAGTTGATGGAAAATAAGGACCCATTGAATATTCCAACTGTTGTGAAAGCAAGGCTCTATGTAAAGGATCTTGATGGTGGTGTAACTTAGAGGAAAATCAAACATATATTGGCATCATTTTAGGCATGGCAGACTCTTCAAGAGCCATAGTGGAGAGATGGCTGCATCCTGATAACTTTGAGCTTCTTTTAGATCTCACAGTTCCATGAGTTTGTCCATAATACCAAGTTTTCATTAATGCCAATGCTCAGAGAAGAAGCTTTGAAAAATGCCTCTAAGCAGGACTAAGCCTAAGCCAGCTGTGCCATTTCCACAAGGAGAATGAGCAGAGCTGGATGAAAGAAACCATGGATTAAGCTGTCTTTTGACATTGCAAGGTGTTTGGCACCAGTTGGATTCCTGTTCCTGCCCTTCCAACCCAGTCATTCATCCTGTGACCCTCTTGATCACAGAACAGAGACATGAGCTGCAGTGAAAACCAGTTCATAGGATGTTTGTTTTTCAGACCTTTCTATCAGCTTTTCTTCTTGTGTTTTGTGATGTTTTGGTGATGTAGCGGACTGAGTGGCACCCTTGTGCCGTGGAGATGGGCCTGACCTCATGCCACAGGAAGGCAGCAATTTAATAAGCTTATGGCCAATAAGCATTATGTCAAGCCCCAACCCTGTGGAGGTTGGAAGCACCAGACAAAGCAAGGGCACTAAAACAGTTTTCATCCATTTACTATGGTTGTGTTTATGTTGATTTTTACAGGTGAGTGTGAGAGAATACAAAGAGCCCAAACCTTTAGTAATAGATGGACTCAGCAGCAACGAGCTGTCAGCAGCATATGACCACGCATTAAGTCCTCTCTGTTATGCCCCAGAAAAGCTGTATAATCTTTTCATCTTTCTTTTTCCCCTACTCTGAAAGCCAGAACTACTCCTATTCATCTCCTGCTCTCTGTTACTCACAAATCTTGTTTTCTGTCTAGAAAATACTTAAGATACTTGTGCCACATGTAATTCTACTAGCTATTACATCAGGAAGCCGTGGTTACTGCTTGGGTAGAACAGTAATGCCTTCAGAAGAAAAATAGTTCCTTTGTGTAATTGAACATGTCCTGTTTACAGAGGTGCAGTGGTACGTTTCTGTTATTAGATCTGGGTGATTTGATAAATTACATTGTGTTAGGCTGGTACCAATGACAACCTTAAAAGCAGGTGCTGATGACTAATTTTAAATGAAGGGAATGGTGTTTGCTTCTCTGTGAAGGCTCAGTCAGCTTGGGCACTGGAACCAGTTCTTTCTCTGGACTGTATTCACCAGCTCCCCAGGACAGAGGTGTGAGCTTGGGCAGCGGGTGGTATAGTGTAGGTATCACCAGGGGACATAGAGATAGCACAAAATGGCAAGGACAGAACAATAAATCTAGTTTCAGTGTCAGTAAAAAAGTGCTGAAGGACAACCATGTCTGCTCCTGGAGTATTTATTAGGCCTTTAGCTCCCAAGTGGCCCTGAAAACAGAAAGAAATGTCTCTGTAAAGGTGTGTATGTGCATGGCGAAACTGGAAAGCAAGTCGGCTTACAAGGACATCTGAATACTTAACTGAGCAAAGGTAATAAACAGGAGGAGAGAAACTGTTAGAGAAGTTGCAGACTGTGTTGAGGTACTTTTGTGGTGTGGACTCTCATGTGCTGGTTTGAACTGCAAGACTAAGATCAACACCACCTCTCTATAGACAGCAAAGAAATCCTCATACCTCTGCCCTTGCTCATCACCACTGGAGCCACATCTTCTGTCATGCGCTCCAATCCCTTTTAGTGCTCCCTTGGTGTCTGTTTATTTTGTATGAGCGGTACAGTGTGATCCATTCTGGAAGCACTTCTTGCAAACAGTAAAATACATTTTCCTTGAAGCCAACAACTTGCTTCACATTTGCACTGTAAAACATGAAGCAAAGCAAAGGAAAATTCCATGCAAACCAATTGGCCGGAGCCACTCTTTGCTTCTCCCTTTGTTTTTGTGTTAAAAACCTAGTGTTACCCAAGAGTCTGAAGCTGAAATGACTGTTGGCTTTGTTTGATCATATATCTAATTTACTTTAACATGGGATCCCGGCATGTGTTTCTTTAAAAGTCTGAATCAATTTTATGCTAAGTGATTTCTTGGAGGAGATTTTTTCTTATATTGTCCCTTTTGCCTAAAGTAAATTAGTGTGATAGCTGGAGCAACCAGGGAATGAAAAGGAGTCAAGTCCTCAAGTCACATTAGCGGGCTTGTTGAGGCCTTTAAACAATCATCGCCATCAAAGTAGTCCATAATAACTGTAAAAAAGCTAATCACAGGTGGCAGTGGGCGTGAAATGTGTGGCTCTGCACTCAGTCCTCAGGATAATGGGGGTATTCATGGGATTTCCAGAAGGACTCCTTTGTGTGGCGAGTCATGTGCCTGCTGAGCTGAAAGGACTATTTTGCTCAATTTGTCTAAAAGCCTGGCTTATGAGAGCGCTGCAGGGGTTTAGCTGCTCAGGTTGGTTTAACCCTTCCCACGCACACAGCTTTTGGTACACTTCCAGGGCCTTGTGACACTGGGAAATGGCTCCAGGTTAAGGAAGTGGAGCGTTACCAGTCATGGATCAAGAGCGTGCAACAACCACCAGCCTTGCTGAAAAAGATCAGTGACTTCAGCTATGCCTCTTTATGGATGCTCAGCTCAAGATACTTGGTTTTCCCTACTTGGCAGCAGTGGGAGATCAGAACTGTGAAATACCTGGGCTCTGGAGCTGAGGATCTCAGTGAAACACAGTTCTAAGGCTAGGAGTAAAGCCTAGGCTAAGGCTTTCAGTCTGGGGGCAGAGTCCCAAGGTATACCAAGTGTGGAGATTCCTAAAGAACCATCCCTAAACATGGAAATGTTATTTATTACATGAAACCTGTACAGTTTAGAAATATTTTTCTTTCTCACTAGAAATAATTAAAAGATGGTCTAAAAAAATAACAAATCTGTTAACTAAGAGACTGTGAAAAGAGGGAAATGTATTTTGACATTAGAAATCCTTTACTTTGAAATGGCAATAAATATCCATTATCTAAATGCAGAAAAGTTAAGTACCATGACACGTTTATTTAGATTTCTATCAGTATCTAGAGGTGAGGCTGTGAGAGCACATCTGTTTTCTACCAACAAGCATAATGCTAATGGTTGGGTATTAACTAAGATTTCTCTTAAGATAGAGTGTAGAGGTTTTAAGCTTATGATTCATGGAGTCTCATGTAATGACTAAACCTATTCATGTTGCTGTCATGTTTTCAGTGCTATTGCGTTGTTCTGGCAGGTGGAGAAAGCTGCTCTTGCAAGTGGGAGTGACAATACTGGCTGAGCCAGTGCAAGTGTGGCAGGGATCTGAAGTTCTCATACACAAAATACTTCTTGAGATTCTCTGTCAGGACTGACATGCAGGAGTTCTTGTTTCCTCTCCTCACTTGGCCATTGCTTTGCTACTGACAGTCTTCTATTAGAAAGACTTCTTTTTTCCCTTTCCCCTTTTCCTTTTTATCCTGTGTCTGCCCTGTGCTTGTAAACAGCAGGGACAGCTCTTGCTCTGCCTTTGCACAGTGCCTAACATAGTAAGGCCTTAGTCACAGTCTACAGAGATACATTAAAAAACAAGCTGTGCTAGTAAGTGGAACACCTGACATTAGCATGGAAGAGCAGTGTAATCTACAGAAAATAGAACTCGAGTATCTTCACAACTTTCTTTGTTATGATTGCCTTCTAATTCTTAAGGTAGGCAACCAGAGTTGGAGGTACTAAAGCTTGTCCCAGGAGAGATCATGATGTTGATATGAAGTTGTGCTGAAGCTGGTTGTCAGCTGCAGTTGGAGGTTCTTCTGCTGCCATTAGCCTTCTTCTGCCTCTCTGCCCGTTAGTGTAGCCAGCATTGAAATAGGGATCCAAATTCTGTATTTCTGGTTTACATAACAGGAGAACTTTCTGTCCACTCCACATCACCCCATCCCAAAGAACCTCAGTGTCTGGAATGGAAAAATTCCAACTGGCACTTGAACCTGTCACTTGCAGAGCAGCACAGTTTGCTGTGCTTGCATTACAGGGAGCAAACTGTGGGAGGATATTTCAGTGTGTATAACCAAAACCCTTTCACAATTGCCTGGGGAAGGGCTGTTTCTTGCCAATGTGAAGTTGAGCCATTTTGGCAGTGCTCCATTGATCCGTTTTGGGATTTTTACTCCTCCCTGCACTGACATGGCATGAAAACAGTGGTTCAGAACACCTAGCATTGCTGCATATGTTTGCGTGGTGCTGGAGGCAAAGCCCATGGGTGAAATTCTCCTTTTGCTAATCAAGTGGCAATGGTTTCATTGATGTGCACAAAGCCAAGAGCTCACCACCGTTGAACTCACTAGCTGTGGAGTGACCTCAAAGTCAGGAACATCTCAAACCAGATGCTCACCACACTTGCTTTGCAGAGGATGGCATCAGTGTCCATCTATTTTGGTCACCCATAAAGCTACTTTGTAGGTAAAATCCTTTTTCTTTCTCCTGTTGCTTGTGAAATTTGATCTCACACCTTACAGATGTGACCTATTGAAGGTAGCACATGGTGCTTCATTCACCAAGTCAGCCTTTGAAGAGTTAAGCTCTACAGTCACTCAGAAGGTGGACTTCTGCTTTTCCTCAAGTCTTTATTCATCTCCAGGAACTGAATTTTTCATGCAGTAATTAAAATTTGTAGGTCAAACCTCCCATGGCACCGTTTTCTGCTAATGTGGGAGAGCAACGGTCGGATTCGCTTACGTTGCTCTTCACCGCGCTGAGATTTAAAGGATGAAGGGTGACATTTTCCCCCATTTTGTAAATTAATGCCATTGATCTGCCTAACAAGAACAAAGTTAGGCTTCAAAATACCAAATGATAAAGAGATTAAGACTTTAAATGGCTTTCCAAAGGCAACCTCTATTGTAAGATTCCAAGCAGAGTATTGAACTTTCAATTAGAATTTCTAATGGGCTATTGACTTAAATGGATAAAATGTTGCAAGTGATAGCTTTCAAGATGAAAAAAATTGCTTAGTACATTCTGGAATATTACTTTATGAAACAAATACTGTTCTGGAGGCTGAGTAGTAATAACCCAGGCCCCGGGCAATATTGTTCTGTGTCTCTGTGCAGCAGTTTTTCAAAATTGAACTAATGCATTTTGAAACATTTTCTCTTTTCATGTTTTGTAAATCTTTGGGAGTAAGGTACTTTAACTTTCATGAAAGAATCCGAAATCTCTAGTGATGTAGCTATGATTGCACTCCTTATGAAATACAATCCATCCTCTCAAACGCTGTGTTTTTGTATGTTCTTTCATCTAGGGCGCAAACAACGTGCCCACCTCGTGTGGTTTTTCCTGCCTGCACTCCAGAACGTGTCTATTCTGCAGTGCCTGTATTACAAACAACATCTGAAACACTCCCAAATCATCCTGGTGCTTTGCAGGGAATTGCCTGGAAGTCTCGTTAGGAAGCACAGGCTCTGGTGCCTGTTTCAAAGAGTCTTTTTTCAGGGACTAGCCAGCCCTTTCCAGGATAAAGGGTTAATATTATGCTTATGTTACAGTGCATTAAAAACTCTAATTAAAACAGCATTACATTCCCATCTGCCAATCTCCAGTAATCTTCTTTAATTGCAGTAATTAAACTATATTTACATGTTCAGAATACTTGTAATTTAGCAAATTGCACTCTCTGCTCTACATTTAATCAAACAACCAGTTCCAGTATATTTAGTGTGGAAAGAAGTAATTTCAATGTTTTGATTACTATAGCAGATTTGACAGAGTAAGTGCCCCTCTAGTAGAGGCTTTGAAAGGGAAGGCAAACATGAAATATAGTCCTGTTCTGATTGTCATGTGAATGCCTAATTACATGTTAGAGGATTAACTATTAAAGGGTACACACTGTTTCACTTCAGTTTGATTTTTTTTTAGGCACAGCTGACATAACAGATAATAAAGGTTGCCTGTTTGGGGCTGGTTGGTGCAATATATGAGGTTTTTATTATTATTATTATTATTATTATAAGTCTTAAAACCAAGTATTAAATCCCATGTGTTAGTAAGGTCTTAATGCCCCACATCTTTGCTTTAAAGACGTAGGTAAATTGATGTGAAGATTATGTTCCCAGGGCACAGCTGACAGCTGTCTGCACAGGCTCTTCCCTTCCCCTAACCTTCATCATCTCCTTTTGGGGGGAGGAGGATTCTTATTCTCAGAATGGCACTTTCCAGGTAGATCTGTCAACTGCTTGGTTGTATATAAAGTGTCCTCAGCTAGACAGCTCTGCCATGGAATGTTAATGCTGTCCCTCTGCCTTGGGAATAAGTGGTGCTGAAGTGATCTCTTCCTCATACAGGTCTCTGCAGTGACACACACGGTGATGATGTGCAGTGGGTGGGTGGACTGATAACTTGCTCACAAAAGGAAGTTTCTACTGTACATTTCTTCTATGATCTGTGGTGTGTAGTGAACTTTAAAAGGTGATTTCAGTACCTACCACCTCATCTTCCCCAGATAAATGGTACAAAGCTGAAAAAAAATCCTTCTGATCTGCCAGTGCCAGACAGGATTCAGGGCTGGATTCAGGACCAGACTGTGCCCACAGAGCCCGTGTGGGCTGGTAGCACCGCAGCATGAGAGCCGATCACCTCTGCGCTTCGGAAGCCCCCATCACAGGCCGATGTACTGTGTACTGATGTACGTGGGAGTTCAGTCCCCAGATACCTTTGGGACATTGTATTACAAGTTCTGATGCCAAGTTACAGCCAGTTATGAATGTGACATGTTGTGACATAAGCATCAGTAGGGAATAACGTTGATTTCCAGAAGATTTGAACATAGTTTTTTAAGGACAACAATCCTCGCACGTTGGGCGAATGTAGGCATTTGTACCTATTTAATTCCTGGCTGAAAGAGAAGGACTGTAGTGAATATTGGCAAAGGTAACAGAAATGCTATGGGTGAGTGATAGATGCTCCTAACTTGATCCTCTTGGCCTATACTGCATATGAAGTAAAACAGTCGCATGTACAAAAATGCAGTCAGGTTGGTTCTTTCCAGCGGTCTACCTACAAGTATATGGATTTTGTTCCAAAGACAGAAAAACCATGCAAAATCCCTAGCTCTACTTTTCCTTATAAAACCGCTCTTCTCCCTGTGTCCTCCTTCCCCGTGACCTGAACTCAGGCGCATTTAACTGTAACCGATACTGTGATTTCTGACATCATTCTGACTTCATGCCTCCTGCGAAGGAAATTCGGGTCATTTCCAGGCATTTCCACTGGGTTTAGCTCATTGTGTTTACTCCTATGTGGATTTCAGGCTGCCAACAGTGAAAGCTATGAATTGAATCCTTTCGTTCAAATCTGTCTCTATAAAACCACTGCATTGCTTTGCTCTCCATTTCAATGATACCCCCCTATTTTCTGGTTTAGAATTAGAAGAATGCATGTTTTTATGAAGTCACTTAATGAAGGGGAGTATTTACTGTATTCCTCTGTGCATTTATGTATTTTTATAAGAATAATAATGATAGTCTATTTTATAGAGTAGTAAATTGTCTAGAGTGAGGCGTCCCTGCCCATTGCAGCAGGGGTGAAACTAGATCATCTTAAAGGGCCTTTCCAACCCAAACCATTCTATGATTCTGTGATCAAAAATAATCTTTAAATAGGCTTTTTGAAGTGGTAGTTTTAAAAATCAAGATTATAAAGCTTGAAGTTTTTTAAAAAGCATTGCTTATGGTGGAAGAGTCAAAGAAATTGGCCTAATTCTACTAACTTGTGATTATTTACTCCTCATTCACATGAGTGTGGCTGAAGTAAGAATGAGACCAATGATGTTCAGTTCCTACGTAGCTCTGTCATAAAGCTCAAACAGATTAGGGACCTGGTATGTTTTGGATTTCTCATTACGCTCCGTGGTGTTCCACAGTTAGGATTTTAAGATGGGTCTTCTTAAGCCTATTAAAAGTCAGAATCCTGCTGGTCATATGTTTAAATAGATTTGGTTTAGTAGCTTCAGGGAGAAATGCGTATGTGGGGATGAATAAAATAAAAATCTGATATAAAAACGCATCTGATTTTTCAAAGGGTTTTGCAAAAAACCTGGAAGTTCTGGCATTTCCATTTGCACTAATTTCACACATCATCTTACGGAGTGCAGGGACTGGTCCCCTGCCAGGCTGTCTGAAAACCCTCTCTTGAAAAGCCCACTTTCTGTGCTGAACGGATGCTGCGACACATAGATATTTCCTAATATTGTTCATTAAACTTCCAAATGGACACTAACTGTGTAAATACAGCAAAACTCAAAGGCTGGCTTTGAATTTATATCTTCTAGGAAAGCTTTTAACATTCTTCGTCTACCAATATTGTGCTATGTCTGGCTTGCCATTTTCAAGGAGTAACTTAATGAGTTTATTGTATAATGAAGGACTCTGATTTATTAGCTTTTCATTATGCTCATTCCATCAGCTTCCTGCTAAATACTATAACCCTTGGCAGAGATGTTAGTCTTTATCAGGTGGTATCATTGCTTTTTAATAAACTCTCCTCCCACATTGATAATATTACATGTAAAATCCCTTATCCTGCATTATTCCCTAGAGGAGGAAAAACTGTATTGAAAAGGCTGCACTGAAGCTCTGCATGGAATTCATTAGCAGTTCTGTGTTACCCATTCCCACTGACTCAGGTGAAGTGGGCAGAGTTGGAGGCTGCAGGTAGGTCCTTTGGCTTGCTCCCCTCAGCTGGCAGAGGATTTAGCCCTTCCTATTGATACTTTAATTACATAGAGAAGCCATCAGTGTGTAGCTGGCTTAAACTGTGGTACTTGCAGGTATTAACAAATATTTCTTTAGCAGATATTTAATGATAGTCCTATTACAAGAATGAACATGGTGATGGCACACAGAGAGGGGAAGGAGGGTAAAGTCATATTTTACAACCTGAAAAATTAAGCACTGAGCTAGTGAAGGCCCAGCCCTCATTAGCTGAATGGAAGCTTTTTCTAATTAGTTCTTTCTAGTGTAATTAGCATGGATGAGTCTAATCATCTCATGTGAAACCAAATCTAATGCTTGGGAAGGAATGTCCTTGGCCTCTCTTTCAGACTGATTCCAAGGATTTTGTGTGTTTCTGATGAGATATTCCTTAAAGAAACAGCAACCTGCCCGCCTTCCTGATGGAGGTGGGCTGGCAGGAATGAAAGGACTTGGACCTCGTCTTCTATTTTCATGGAAGCATAGAGGAAATAATCCTATGAAAATACACAGTCCTCATGCAAGTGAATCAGGTGTGGGTTGTAGGTATACAAAGATTAAAGTCACATTTTGGACCCACATGAGAAGTGAGTGTTTGAACATTGAACTTACAACACCAGTTTTCCTAAGTTCCATATTTCTCTGTACAGATATCTTTTTAGATGAGAACACAGGAAGGGAGATGGAAAATAGAATGTTATTTGCTTCTTCTGTAGTTCATGCTGTGAAACAGATTTACACTTGTTTTGTGGTAATCAGTCTCAAGCAAGGTAAAACCATATTGAGCCTTGTTGCAAATAATTGTGATTGTAGATTGCTGTCAACCTTCACAGTACAATTAGACTCATTATAATGCTGTGTTTCCCCCTTTTTGAGAAACACTGTGTGAAGGACAGGCAGAAAGCTTGGTTGGCCCCATTTTGGCCTAATGGGTTTGTACTGGTTGGTCTTTACCAGCAATAATTTCATTTTACAATTTGGAAATGTTTGGAAGGTTGAGGAAGTACAGGAATCTGCTTCATGGCATAGTGAAGCATGTCCATCCCCTCCTGGGGCTGCAGTGATACAGCACAAAGGCAGTTCCATGTGGAGAGACACTAGGGAGCAAGCGCAGGGCAGAATGAGGAGTGCCAAGGAATCCAGTTGTGCTTTAACTGGGAGCTGCTGCATAGCTCTCAGATCACTTTTTCCCAGCGTACAGGACCATGTTTAGGTAAGGCCCTCACTACATTAATGATGATTTGGTCTCAAACCAGTATCATATTGGACACTTGGCTTCCCTGTCTGCAGTGAAGCTATTGGGTTTGCAGTGAAGAAGGCATTGTGGTGACTTGGAGGGTGAGCAGAGCTCAGTACATCAGTATCTCATCTGAGCTGTGAGTTGAGCTGTGCTGCTGGTAACTGCATTCCTGTACATCCTTTCTGTACAGGAATGCGTGATCTAATGTTTTCCTGACAAGACTTTGCAGTTGCACAGCCTCATTGCTGAAGCACTTGAAGGTCTCTGTGTGGAAAATCAAAAGATAAACCCGATAATTAAAGGTGTCTCTCATAAAAAGGTTCTTTGTTCACACCCTGTCTGTGGGGCTTTGCTTTTGCCCAGTGGTTTTGCTGAAGGTCTTGTAGCCTGCTATTGCATTTAGCTGCTAATGAGCTCAGGTGTATTGGTTTGGAGTGAGTAGCAGAGCAGTATTACTGTTAGCTGTGACAGAGATGTCTTCCTTCACCCCTGGGAAGAGGGATACACCCTGAGCCTCTTTCCCAACAGCAGCTGAGTGCAGGTAAGCAGAGATGGGGGGAAGATGCAGGTGAATGCTTCTCACTCATTCTGTGGCCTTAGGGTGTACCTGTGTGATGTGTTTTTCAGCTGAGAAGGGAAAGCACACAATATGCAGCAGTTCCTAACCAGGCAAATGGAAATACTGCCTTGTTTCTGAGTTTAGTCCTCAGTGGGCTGCTCACTGGATGTTCCTTGTGTCTGAAGAACTAGAGACTCTTTCTGGAGCCATCTGGCTTTCTAGATCTTTTGTGGTTTCAGGGCTGGGGATTTGAGGCTATCCTTATAGAAGCAGATGTGTAGCTCCATAGAATTTATTGAACTTGCACTAAAAAAAAGCAAAAGAAGGCTTCAGGGCTGAGAATTCTGGAGTCAGGGAGGAAGGTAGGCATGATTTATGACGTTAGGAAAATTGCTGGATTTTACGGGTTTTGGAATGAAGAGTTTGGGTTTAGTTTGTTCCTGCTCCAACCGCTTTGATGGTAGGACTTGATGATCTTAAAAGTCTTTTGCAACCTGGTTGATTCTGTGATTTGATGTTAAAGCCAAGGAATTGTATGAAATTGTTGCACTTGTAGCCTGGTGTAAGGCTTCTCTGAGCACTCGTCTGGCTGGTTTGGAAGTGGCACTGAGAGGAGGCCACAGTCCAGCCTGTTGTAGCTGAGGTGCTAGGAGCTATTTTGAAAGCAACAAACAGCACAGAGATTGAGCCATGGAAGGCCCATGGGATTTATGGCATGGCAGAAAAGCAGTGGGAGAGAATTGAAATGCAGTCAGTGATATTTTTATATGGAAAAGAGGAAATGAGATGTAAACAGTATTAGTGTAATACAATTTTCATGTGAGATTAAAAGGAAAGCCAGGATTTGAGAGATTTGGAAATTGCAGTTACAGGATAAGTGATATTTGAAAGGATCCTGCTTGATTTGATTAAACTTGAGTTCAAATGTCATTACAGAGATGCATTATTTACAGGGGTTTTATGCACCCCAAGCTGTGTTCATTGCTCATACCAAACCTGTGCAGCAAGGCTGGTCTGATGGGGAGTCACTGGTTGGAAGGAGGTTCCCAGGAAAGCTGGGGTGCTGCACAAAGGCACAGTTTATGTCCAGCCTCTGCAGCCTACCCCATGGTTTGGTGAGTGGCTGGTGCCACCATGCTCCTGGTTGCCGTGGTTCTGGATGCGGTGCTGACATCCACTTCTGGTAGTTCCACCAAAAAGTGCATCTGCTGTTAAGTTCTGTTCTCTGGCTAGAAGTTTGTTTGATGTAATGTTTGGGGAATTCTACATCCCAACCTTTTTAGTGGCAGTAAGATTTAGGGTTTGCTGCTGCTGCTGCTTTAGGTTTTTTGGTTTTCCACTTTCTACATTTTGCCCTCACTACGGTGGAAGCCTTGTGGTAGGAACTGTTGGATGCCCTATAATGTTGTCAAGTCCTGTGTCCTATATAGAATCATAGAATCAACTCTGTTGGAAAACAGCTTTAAGATCAAGTCCAACCATTATCCAAGCGCTGCCAAGTCCACCACTAAACCTTGTCACTAAGGGCCTCATCTACACGTTAACTTCACTTGGCCTGACCTGCCCAGCACTGTGATGGTTCCTGTGACATAGTGAGCCTTTTTTTAACCAAAACTGAGGCAGTGGATTTACAGCAATTTGTGTGGAAGATTCTTGATAATTTTAAAAGCCTCCAGTGATTTATACGTGAGTCTTTCAGTCTCTGGTTCACAGGTTATGCCAGTTCACTGTTTCCATTTTGCTTCTCAGGGCCTCACTCTGTGACACATGAATCATCATTAATAATAAGAGAGGCTGGTTTGGTGAATCCCTCGTGAGGAAGTTTACTGCTCTCGTGACATCATGCCAGATCCCCCGACAGCACTGGCTTTTCTCCTAATGCACTCGTCTATTCCCATGTCCCAGCCCCAGTCATGGGAGATGTTATACCAGCATCTGGCACTAATATCTGTTGTTGACATTTTGGGAATGAGAACAGGAGCTATTAGCAAAGATGTTTGCTTGTACCTAATTAATGTTCAATTGTATGCCCCTTCCTTTATCAGCACTGCAGCAGCAAGCCAGAGCTGGCATTATCTTTCACTAGCTAGCTTTAAAACTTCATTATTTCCTAACTCAGTGTTAAAGGCCATGCAGTAAGACTTGCTACCTTAATATAGATTTAATCAAGTTACTCGGCATCAGAATGACTCAACGGCTCTTTAGCTGAAGTGACTGTATTTATATATCAATAGAGCAAAATTTAGAGTGTGCTTTTTTTTTTGTAATGCTTTGGCAGGGCACCCTGGAAATAAATGGATGGGTGAATGCCTCTTTCGAGAATGGGCTTGGAGAAACAGAGGCAATTTTGATTCATTCATTCAGTCAGATTGCAGCAGAGTGCAAAAACACTCCAAAGCTTTTTCCAATACGGCGAGAAAGCATCATAGTGATGCTGATCAGGTGCTTGAGTGAGTGGTTTCAGCTGGGGAAAATACAGATACCAGATCATGGATGTATCATGAGTGAGAGCATCTTAGCCTTCAGCTTTACCTGAGGCAAGCTGTGCCTGTGTGCAGGGGAGAGAGCAAAGATGTACAGATCAGAATTGTTATTGCTGAGAACACCAGATGACAAATACTCTGTCTTTGGCTGCAGTCTGTCTGTGATGTGACTGTAGAGGGATGCACAGCATACCAAGAGTTATACTTGAATCCTCACAGAGCAGTGAAGAAGGTATCTGACATGTTCTAATATTCTCCTCGAAACTTCCATTTTTGTGTGTGATCTTTCCCTCTGTGTTTTGAAACATTGGAATGCACAGTGAGTTACCTTGAGGAATGATGGCTATAGAGAGTGTCTTTAGAGAACCTAATTTCAATATACTGTGATATACCTACTGGAATAATTTTTGAGTGGGCTTAGCTTGGTTTGCATTGAGGTGGTGCATTAAGCTGCCTTCTCTTTGGTGCTCAGTACAAAGTTCAGTGAGTAGTAGCCCTTAAGTAATTCATAGAGCAAAGTTACGCTGCCGACCTCACTACTAAAGATGATGTCCTGGTGGACTGGGTTTTTTGGCTTGCTGCTTTAAAATAATATTTGTGTGCTTGCATTTTTTTGCACCATGAAAATGAGACTGGTTGGAGAGGTGGCCATTGGAGGATACTTTTATAGCACTGGCTTTTAAACCCAGCCAGCAACAGCTCTGCTGAATGTCGGTTCTGCCAACAAATAGACCCTCTTAGGCTGTGGCTGTAATGTGAAGGATATTCTTGGTAGATGTTCGGGTTTATTTTACTGAAACCCCAGACATCATTAAACCTGAATTTCACGTGTGATACCTGGCATGCTGCATTGCTGCACTTACTTTTTTATCTGAGCCACATTTTTAGGGGAAACCAGAGTTTTGGCTGGGCTCAGGTCTGGGCACCTTAGCAAAGACTTGATTGTCCAAAGAATGTAGCAGGCTGGTGGCTGAGATGATTTCCCCTAGCAACCCTTGGTAGCACAGCAGTGACTGCTGAGTACTTACTACTGGGGAGGGATATTTCCTAGTATAAGAGATATTGAATCCTTTAAAAGAAGTTTGGTGTGAGTTGGGGTCTGGGGCATTTGGGGATACACATGGTACTGGAGAACTTCTCAGGTACCATTTGATCACTTCTCATTTCTTAGGAGTGTATTTTTGGCTTTTAGTTTGTTCTTTCAGAAGAGTGACCTGAGATTCGGAGCTGCCTGAAACTGAGTCACTGCAAAATTGGTTTTTATTATGAAGACTGCAGGACAAAAGTTTTCACTTCTTACACATTCTGTGCCAAATTCTGCAGCACAGTGCAGTGAATTTGAGACATTATAGGTATTAGCATTAGGCAAATAAAAGAAGCTTGAAAGAGCTGGTTCTGTGTTTTATCGTGTTATAACATCAGGCATATCTTCTTTCCTTGTAAGTTAGAGCTGACTGTGTAACACTATTGTCTTCCACAAGGGATCTGGAGACCGGCATTACAGACTTAACATGCTCAGGGAAACCAATACCAAGCTATCAGCCGATACATGACACTAATACAGGGTTCGCTTTTACACTCCACCGAAAAGAGAGACCGGCAGATTGTTCCAAGTTTAGACAAGCTGTAAAATCCTTTACTAGTAGGTACTGCACTGGCCAGCCCTTGAGACTGTTCTAATTGCTTTACATCTGTACAAAGGTTCCTTGTAATCGGGCTTTCTGCCTCCATTTGTCTTCTTTTCAGCCTCTTAGTAAAGGCCTTAATTGGTCTTAGTGGGGCTTTTTCCAGTTAGCGCAACCGTACGTTAAAGGCTGAGCAAGTACCAGACGTTACCTGGGGGGGATGGAGGGAGCAGGGGAAAGACATCAATACTTCTTTACCTTTAACACTGTAATTAATGGCCTCAGAGCAAGGAATGGATTTGGAGAAATTTTAGCTCTTTGGGGGATTTAGAGACAGATCAGACAAAACAGAGCAGGGTGGAATTCTCTAGAATTTCCTTCTGCTTCATTTCTCCACGAACAATCATTAGCCTTGTAATTGTCTCCTGGTAAACTGCTGTATCAGGTTCCATTTTGTCCTCTTTAGAGGATCGAGTTGCCTTTAAATCAATAGTCTGAAGTACTGGGGGATGTATGTGAAAGGAAGTGCCCTCTAATTTCTGTTTCTTAGCTACTAATTATTTAATAATACATTTTATTGCCTATTAAAATGTGGCATAACTTGCTTGTCAGCAAAACTGGATGGAACATAATCATTTGAGAAGGATAATTGGCACTTTTGCAGATGGCTTTTATTGCAAGCCTGGGTTGTTGTTGTAGAAGGAGTTTCTTGCCAGGTTTCCTTTAGGCCGGTCAGCGTTACAAGTGAGTTACTGCAACACGGCTCAGGCTTTCCAATGTGGCATATGGGGAATTCTGGGTGGACTTGGTTTCCTGACGTAAAAGCCACTGTGGTGCACGGAGAGCATCTTCCTTTCACTCTTGTCTTTTTGAGAACCCTTGTGCTTTCTCATACCGCGCTGTAGTTTGCCTTGGTTACTAGATATAGCAAAATAGGAGAATTTATTTGCTAACTGATAATGGAGGTAGGTGAAACTGGGGCATGGGGGGTCTTGCAATTGCTTTTTCTCTTTTTTTTTTTTTTAGTGCAATCAGAAATGCATGTGTCCTTTTGGCTGAGCTCTACATAGCTTATACAATGAGTATATGCACAGACAAGATGGGTGGTCTGTGGAATATGCCCTAAAGTTTAATAGCTTTAGAGAAGTCATTGGAAGGTTGACTGCTGCTGTTCTGTTTGCTTCAAGATCCTTGTCACCGTTAGAGTGAACAGCTAGAACATGTGGAGGAGAAACTGCCTTGGCCACAGGACCAATGCAAGTGCTGTGCTGCAGGGACCTGTTTGATGGTGGCTGGGGATGATGCCTCTCGTGAGGTGTGGAGCTCTCTGGGCAGTTCTTGCTGGAGGGGGTTGAGTGGATTGGGGAGTCTGGTGGAGCTGAGGCACGGGGTGAACATTGTGATGGGGGTTCTGGTCCTGCAGTTTGCATGAGGGGATCAGACCCGAGACTCCTCAAGGATCACTGATAGACAAAAGTCTCTTCCTTAGTTCTTCAGCAACCACATTTTCCAGGGTGACCTTTGAATTCCTTTCTGTTTCTTCTGAGGGAATGATGGTGTTGTATAGGAGAGATCTGGTTTATGTTTATTTTAAATTAAATGAAGAAGAGACTGGAATGAGCTGTTTCTTATTAAATACTCCTGCAGTTAAATTCTGTTGGCTTTTTTTCCCCTCCTGGGGAATGCTTTTGTTTATAAAGAAGTGTTCCTTTTCTGTCACTGTTTGTGTTTGAGGTACAATGAACTGCTCTTGTTTGTGGAGAGGTTTTTTACCCGAGCGCTCATGGCAGATCCCACGCCAGGGCTGCACGAGCATCACCGGCAGTCCCTTGCTCACTAATCTGGGTCCTTCCCATCTCTAACAGCTTCATTGCAAGTGAGAGCAGGGTTTCCATTTTCTGAAAAAGAGCTTTAGGTCCAGTGCTACTCCAGCCTTACTCTTTGGAGAAAGGTCAGATGTTCAGAGACAACATTGTGCATTTTGTTAGTATCAGAAGTACCTTATACATTTATAGCCCATGTTACATGGACAGAAGTAGTTGAAATTAAGTAATGAGCGTGAGATTCAGTGTTGACTTGGTAAATATTTTTCATGATCTCTCCAAGTTGTCTCTTTTCGCCGGGGCAGTCAGAGAATAACATCAGAGATCTGATAGCCTTGCCCATGGCAATGAGTTGTGCAGTGAGTCCCTTCTGGAAAAGAGTGCTGCTTTCCTTAATGGAACTGCGCCGTTAAGGAGACAACTGATTTACTTGGAAGCTGTTTGTGTTCCAGGATGACAGGATCACCTGTTTCAGAAAGCAATTGCTCCAGTACCCAGCCAGCTATCAATAGAGGTACAGATAAGAACGGGTGGACCGGATGGCAAAACAGTTTTCATGAGCATTAGTGCTTCTTGCTGATTGAAATCTGAATAAGTACATCCAAGAAATACCATCTTTGCTGGGGTTTAGTTCCATGTGCTAATGAGGCAAACAATATCTCTTGGAGTCAACTGAAATCACTTGTTGTGATTGTAATGGACTCACTGTGCCTGTAGACAAGATGGAAAATTGATCCAGTACACTTCAGCAAGAGTGAACAGAGCAGTGTTAACTTGACAGCATTTTGAGGGATGCAGATGAGAGGACTTTGCTTTAGTTTTCTACATTGAACATTTGCTGTCAGATCTGCCTCAAAGTTTCTCTGCAGTGCAGGCAAATTTTAATGTAATTGTCCCTCAGATGAGGAGCAGGTACTTGAATTTGTCCTTCATCTTTAGTGACTGAGTTTCACAGATGTGCCTGGTGGGTAAGTGACAGTCTAGGAAATGCAGTTTGGGATGTGCTGGGTCAGGGAGCAGGAAGGTGCAGGGTCCCAGGGCCAGCCTGGGTGGATTACTGGGATTTCAGAGGACTCTATTGACAGTATCTTTTTCTCCCTTGTCTCTTTGTTCCCTGTCACATGCATGCTGCTCCCTGTTCCTAATGTTGAGATCTTGCTGGGCCAGGGAGCAGGAAGGTGCAGGGTCCCAGGGCCAGCCTGAGTGGATTACTGGGATTTCAGAGGACTCTATTGACAGTATCTTTTTCTCCCTTGTCTCTTTGTTCCCTG
>JBCJKH010014216.1:0-17092 GCA_039877255.1 Loriculus beryllinus | reverse complement strand
GTTTTTTTTTTTTTTTTTGTTTGGGTTTTTTGGTTTTTTTTTTTTTTTTTTTTTTTTTTTTTTTTTTTTTTTTTTTTTTTTTTTTTTTTAATGTGAAAGAGCACTGTAGTGTTTCCTATGGTCTTGAATATGTAACACACTCATAGATTCTTCATCAACAAATTCATAATAAAGAGAAGACATGGGCTTGATAAAACCTGTGATCTTGTGGCTTGAAACAAATGCTGTTGCATCTGGTGTAATTAGTTCAGCACTCTGGACAAGTCACGCATGTAATCAGAAAAGGAAAAGCAGTCACCACCAGCAGGTGTGAATATCTCTTTCAAGTACCTCAGTCCATCACATTTAATTTTGGGATGCAGTGTAGGATTAATTAAGTTTTGCTGGCATTAACCATTTTTGAAAATACACAATGAAAACTGTAGCTGAAGGAGGTGGCACTGAAGTGAGTGCTGCAGCAATCAGAAACTATTAATTTAGCTCCAAAGATCTTCCCTTAAATATTTTTCTCAATAGCAGCAAAGCAATGGATACTTTTTGTATTACGCTCCTCTGTTTATAGTGAATTACAGCTGAAATTATCTTATATATGGTTAATGCCATATATACTTCACTCCTTGACACATGTCAATATTTTTAAATAATATTCATTAGGTAAGAAAAATGCACTGTAGCTTTCTGCTACAAAACATTCCTCCCTCTTCTCACATGAGGATGCTAATATACATTGGGCTCGGGCACTTATTTGAAATGAGTGTCTCCATGCAGATCACCTTAACTAGATCAAAGAGGAAGGTATGAAATGTGTGGTGCTAATATTCAGCAAATGGGATTGTGATCCCTGCAAATTGCTACATCCTGCAACGATTCTTTCCTTGTCAAACATCATTCCACACTTTTTAACAGACTTTATGATGTCTAAAGCTGGATTTTAAAAGAAGTGGTGAAGTTAGCAAAGCATAGTTGCCTTAGTCTAAATGTAGACCCCTTTTTTTACTTAAATTGCAGGCTGTATGCAAGCTTTTCTCCAAGGCTGAGAGATGCTCTTTCGCTCTATTCTTTCTTTCCCTTGACCTCTGGATACATTCCATACCATGTTTTATCATTAACTTGCTCATTCTCCTTTGAAATTCACCTTTTGCTTCATTCAAATCCAGGCCCTACCATTCATCATTAAATCCACCACTTAGCTTTTTACCAGCAGTCTGATCTGTCCCCTCCCCACAAAACCATTGATTTTCCACAGTCTTCCTACAAATTGAATTTATCCCCCAGCTATCAAGAACAGAGCATCGTAAATGTAATTTTGTTTCCTGCAGCTGATGAGCGAACACGAGATTTTGCTGAGTCCAGCAGAACTTGGTCTTCAGCAGGTACTTTTTCTCTTTTTTCAGTCTCTGGAGGGTGATCTCAGTTTCTCTCCTCATGTGCCTTTCTCTGTCCCAAGGAGGCAGCAGTCTGGTGTCTCCTTGTTCTGACAGTTCTTTCCTTTCTTCGGGGTAGCAGGGCTGAGTGGCTTGAGCGGGTACTCTGCCTGGCAAAAGCAAAGCAGAGAGTGTTTCTGTGACTGTTCCTTTTCATGCGCAATTTAAGTCTATGCTAGCAGAGCACAAGCCAGTGATGTGGAAGCAACATTACCTCTCTAATTTATCTCCCAGTTTTTACTGTAGTGCGCATCAAAACTCAGTTAATACTTTACTGACCAAAACTGCTGAAAACTATTATCAATAAAAGGTAATAACATGTTCACACGTTCTGTTGACCTCAGTCTCAAGCTAATGCTAGTAAGGATATGACAAGAAGGTTTCTTCCTACATGCTTGATTTTTGGTATGCTAGAGATAAGAATTTGAAGCTATAACTAAACTGGATTAATGTCCAAACTAGAAGTTTATAATGTTCATCCTGAATCATTGTTAAAGAAGTTAAAGGGCATAAATGTCAAAATTATTCAGACACACTTCAGTATTGAAAAATTGGAAAGTCAATAGCCTACATTAACTGTTGCCTGCATTACAGGAGCGTCAGCCTACAGGAAGGAAATTCAGCCTAGAAATACTGACAGCAACATTTCCTCTGTTCTTAATTTAACTGTTATTCTTGTGTATGGCCAGCCTTCAGTGCAAGCCTTGTCACAGCGAGCATCAGAAAAGAAGGTTGGGCCAGCCCCCCTGTCTGTGGGGCTCCTGAGGGAGTAGTCTGGCATTGGGTTTTGGATGGGAGATGTATTAAAAACAAATCTAAAAAGCTGCATGGCAACTGCTACAAACATCAGTAAACAAAGACTTAACAGATCTTGGGAGCCAACATGACCAAAATAGCAGAAGGAAGCTAATAGTAGGAACACTTTGCAGCTGTAGACTTTTTCATCTGATTTACAAATATTCTTTAGGCCTCGCAATATACTGGTGACATATGTACATGTAGTTATACACAGTTTGATATACAGCAAAGATTTTTATTGACGTGACTAAGGAAAGTCTGACAGCTAGAGCAGAAATCAATTTAGTTCCAATTTCTACCCATCTTCTCGAGAATATGGCAATCCTTGAGAACAAGATCTTGTGTCTGCTCCAGAAGTGGCCTTTTCTACACTCCTGCCCATAAGTTATCTCTCCTAAGGGTGGAGTTTATAGTTAACTACATGTAGCTATGATTTTCCAAACTGGAGCATGGAAAAGAAGAGATGTGGTTGGATTTTTGCCGCTGATTTGGGAGGCAGGTGATAAAACACTGATGAATGTAAGGACTGAAGGGTATCACATACATAAGTCCCTTCTGGCATGGGTAAATTTCAAAGTCAAAATGTAGTTCAGTCAAAAAAAAAAAATTACCCTATAAATAATGACACTGTTTTCTGGTTTAGCTCACTAAATCCACATCTGATTTATTCCAATTACATACCAAGAACATGCTTTCTCTAAGATAATTTGAAGCAAACTCAGTCTGGGCAATCAGACTCGTGTCTTTCTTTTCTGCACATCATTACTGATAATCAAACCTCTGGAGGACAGGTTGCACCCTTAGACTGTCTCCATGCAATCTGATTAACCTTTTCCAGTACAGGTGTTAATTTGAGAAAGATGTGAAGGCTTAGCTCCTCAAGCACTTTTCATAAAAGCATTCAGTGGTTTCAGAAACACTTGGCTGAGAATCATCTGTCCCATTGGCTTTCAGATGGTTTGTGTTCCTACTTCCCTTTTGAGTATGTCTACACTGCAGTTGTAGTTTCATAAGAGAGGATATGAGCATAAATACCCAAGCAAACCTTTAGCCCAACCTTGATTATCATAAAACCATAGAGTCATAGAATAATTAGGGTGGGAAGGTTCCTCAGAAAGTTGCTCAAAGCAGGGTCGACTATGAAGTCAGACCAGGTTTCTTGGGGCTTTTTTGATTGATCAAGGATGGAGACAGAACAACCTTTTTGGGATCCCTGTTCCAATACTTGACTGTCCTAATGTTTCGATGCTTTTTCATCTTTTTCTCCTCTTCTAACCAGTCTGAACTTCTTTGTATTTCAGTTTATGTCACTGTCTTCTGTCTTCCTGCTGTGCACTACTATGAAAAGCCCGAGTCTGTCCCTCTGACAACCATCTCTGGTAGCCCAACCAAAAGCCTTGTCATCTCCAGACTGAGCAAACCCTGTTTCTTCAGCCTCTTGTCATACAGGGAGTGCACCAGCCCCTGAGCTTCTCTAGGATCCTCTGTTGAATTCACTTCACTTAATTTCCCTCTAGAACCTAACAATCCAGCTAATTTTTTAACCGTATGCTTATCCACCCATCCAGGCCATGACATCCCAACCGGTTTATGAGATTGTTGCAGGATGCCACGTTAAAAACCTAGCTAGATTTAAGATAAAAGACATCCATGGCTCCACAAGTCTAGTCATTTTGTCATAGCAGCCAGCTGGGTTGATCAGACATGATTTGGCAGTAGTAAATCCATGGTGATTGTTGCCAGCCACCTTTTCTTTATGTGCCCAGAAATGTCTTACAAGAGGATTTACTTCATGTTTTTAGTTCCAGCTTCCCAGGATCCAAAGTGAGGTTGATGGGGTTGTAATTCCCCAAAATATCACTTGGGCCTTTTTTAAAGATAGGTAGAGCATTTGCCTTTCTTCAGTTATTGGGGATTTTCTGATCTCCATGAAGGGCAAGGGCATCAGATTTTACTTAAAATTTGGTAGATATATTGAATGGCATTGAGATATATTGAGATATATTGAGAGGCTTTGGGAAGGGCAACTGATCTGTGGAGTTGCAAGTCTGAAGTCTGCTTTCCCCTCTTGGCCTCTGGCTTCTTTGAAAGAACTGCCTTTAACCCCATACACTTGATGAAGAACTCATTGATAATGATGATCCTCTCTGTTTCCATGTCCCCAGTGACCTTCCATGGATTAACAGGTAATTGGCAGAGGCAGACAGCTGGGACACAGGCTGGAGGGGAGAGGTCTGGAGAGTCTGATGAACTATTTCTTGATCTTTAACTGGAAGACTTTGTACATTACTTGCATAAACTCAACATATGATATTTATCTTCAGCAAAGATGCTTGCATTTCACACTGAAACACCGGACTCATTTTTGTTTGGTTGCTCTACTGGGGAGATGTCAACAAATAGAGATTTTTATTATAAATGCATTTATTATTGAAATTACTTGACTTGGTTTGCAAATACGATTAATGTAGCCTGGCTTTTGAACTGTAACCAAGTTACCTGACTTTAAACTCAAGTGACTCATTGCAAATGGTTTCTGCTTGCTTTTTTACTTTCCCACATTGCCCCTGCTTTTGGTTACAGCAGCACCCTCAGAGTCTGATCCACACAAGGCTGCCTTCCCGTCACCTACTGCTCCCTGGCGAGGGCTGTTGCCTCCAGTATTCAGTGCAGCACCACAGCCTCTGCCTCATCCTGAGATCTCCCCTCAGCTTCATGAGGCCACAAAGGGGAGAGACATTGCCTCTGTCCTCTTGTGTTCCTTCTGGAGCTCCGTGCTGCACAGTTACAGCCTAGAGTAGGATGCTATCCCATGGCCCGGTGCTCCAGGGGTGATCCTGCACACTCCTGCCTTGCCATTCAAAGCAGAAACACCAGAAAGGGGGACCATGGTTTGAGTCATTGGGTGCCTGTTGTTAGTTAGGGTCATGTAGCATAGAATCACAGAATGGTTTTGGATTGGAAGAAACTTTAAAGCTCATCCAGTTCCATCCCCCTTGCTATGGGCAGGGACACCTTTCGCTAGACCAGGTTGCTCAAAGCCCCATCCAACCTGGCCTTGAGCACTGCCAAAATTCACTTTTGGATATCCGAATCCAAATCCCACTGATACTGAATGTATTTCAGTAAGAAGATACTGATTTAAAAAGGTAACCCCATGTATCACTCTCTGGTCAACTCTGTTACAGCTTTGCTTCAGAGATTGATTGGCTTGCTTACTTTGGCGAATAGGAAGATCACATTTGTTTTCATGATAGTGTGCAGAGCTTCTACTCATCTTGTCTAAAATATGGATTTTTATGTTCTGTCCAGGTAGAGTCACATTGGGTAGGTAGTAACCGTCCAAGACCTGCAGGATCTGACTTACGGATGTGAGCAATACTTAATTATAAATGTTGCTGAAGATAAGGTGTAATTATCATTGTCACTGACTTTCAGTTCAGCTTAACAAAAACTCTTCTTGTGCATGTACTCGATGCGTGTGCGTTAAGCTATGCTGAGCTCTATCTAACTCTGTGTTTTTTAATTCCTTCTGTTGTCTGCCAGCAATTTTCCTTAGTGGGAGAACAAAAGCGGGTTACCAACAGAAAAGATTAAAAAAGAAAATCTTTTGACAATTTATATTTATTCTGCCATGGTCACAATGAAAAGCTCTTCTATTTTTTTTTGTTTTCCTCCCCACTTCCTACAGGACAATTTGTGAAAAGGAAGAAGACTTCGCTTTGGTTCACAGTCTCTCTGCTGGTAGTGTCTGTTTTCATACTGACCATAGGCCTGGCAGCTACTACAAGAACAGAAAACATTACTGTGGGAGGCTACTACCCAGGCATCGTTGTGAGTACAGAAACCTATTTTAGATTATTAGGTACAGAGATAACAGGTAATAATTCAGGGAAATTATTATCAGCTAGATATGGGAAGCTCTGATAAAAAAACAAAACAAAACAAAACAAAACAAAACATCCACCAAACAAAAAACCCTAATCCTGAACAGTCCTTCTACATTTCACAGGAGAGATGTGTGTCATTGTTTTGATCTCTTTCTAGCATGTGTGATAAGGTAGGGGGGGTAAAGCCTGTTCTTTTGAAGAGCCAGAGGGGGAGGCTGTTAAGGGGCAGAAGGGGAGCAAGGCTGCACTGCACAGCAGTATGCTTGGTACAGGATTCTGTGTAAGAACCTGTGCTTGACTTCCCACTGGTGTGTAAGTGTATTGGGTGTGTAAGTGACTGGACAGGAGGCATGGGATAAATTCAAAAAACCTTTTAGAGGTTTACTGTTTTGATTACAGAAAGATCCACTCTGCTCTCTTGTCCATGTGCCCAGAATTCTGCTGGGTCTATCACAGGGCAAGCCCTGTGGATGGGCATGTGGAAACTTCTCCCTGGAGCCTGCCTAACATCCTCTTGTGCAGTCTTGCTTCCAGTCCTCTTGTACAAGATCCTTTTTCAAAACCCTTAGTCTTGTTTTGCCTTGGGAACTGGCCATTTAAACACATTTCTGCACTGGGCACAAGATTTGAGTTGTGTTTACTTTGCCCTGTGGTGCCTCTATGACTTCTGGTGAGGGCTAGCCCTGTCATACTCTTGTCAGTTCAACCCCATGGCCCATTCTGATCTCAGAAGAAGGGACTGATCATATCCAAAAGCATGAAAAACTCTGGATCAAAACCCTCAACATTTTAAATACCTAGGCAGCGATGTCAAAAAGAGGACATGGGCAGAAAATTAAGAAAGGCCCATCTGCATCATTTGGTCTCCCCAGGCTATCCAAGAGGCAGAGGGTGCAAGGTGGAGAAAGAAATTTGTGTAGTTAGGCGCCTGCTTAGGTATGTGACTTCACCACTACCAAAATGTGTTGTAAGGTACTGTTATTTCTTGTTCCCTCTGGAATGAAATGCCCAGAGAAGATGGATATGTATCTTTTAATACTGTGCATACATTTTGCATTCCCATTAATAACTGGTGAGTTACAACTGTTCCTCTTGAGCAAGTCCTCTTCTATCTTAGTGTCATGTTAGAACTGTTCCTCCTAAGCAAGTTCTCTTATATCTTAGTGTCATGCTGAGAATAGGTCTTTCAAAAAGATAATTTTGGAATAATGATCTATAAGGAGTCATGTCTTAAAAATAGATCAAAAAGTAGTTCCAAGAATAAAACCTCGAAAGAATGAATTTTCTTTTCATTTAGCTAAAATAGATTAATTTGAATTAAAATCTTTTAGAAGACTGTACTACCTGCATTTGTTCCTTAGAAAGAAGTTTGATTTTTAAACTGTTGCCTTTAATAAGTGTAATGGGTAATAAACCCATGTGCACAGACCAGGTTATTTCAGCATTTAGCTTCTTTTAGGAATAACAGAATGTCATTAATAACCAGATAGAATAGCTAGAATTCATCAGAACGCTTTGAAAACAAAACCTTTTCTTAATCATTTTCCCCCCTGAAAAGATTGTGAGGGATAAATAATTTTCATAAAATTCAGAATGTTTTGTGCATATGAGGGGTTACTGAAGTAATTGAGAAAGGGTGATGGGCGTTGTCAGTTTAAATTTCATTAATCCACTAAATACCACAAACCTTTAGCAGGAGTTAAAGGTGCTATGCACACCTTGCATGCTATCTTGCCAAAAGCCTTGTCAGAGGTCTCTGACGGTACTGCTGCCTTCGTGCCTCATTGCATGTGGTCTCCAGTGCAGCATTGGCAGATGGACCACGGGATGACCTCTCCTTTGCCAGTCAGCAGTCAGCCACCTCTTTCGGGGTGAGCTGACCCTCAAAAGGTGCTTCTCTTTTCTGGTGACAGCAGGGAGAGCTTAGAAAATAAATGTAGAGCTGATCGCTCACTTTCAGATGCCTAAAGCTGGGGGTGAGATTGCGACACTACATATTTAACTACTGGGCTCAAAGAAAGGAAAGATTATGAGGTCAGACTGTTAATTACAGCTGAAAATAAGAGCTAGTTCTTATGGAATCCAGTAGCAAAATATTAACTTCATGGGTGGCGGGTGAGATCTAAATCGCCGCTGATGTTAGGTAAAGGATCTTTGTCTTAAAACCCATGCAGAATTAGGCTGTACCTTGCAAAGCCCTACATAGGTGAACAATACTATCCACTTGCACAGATTTACTTGCATCTAGAAGCATTTGCAGAGCAGGGCTTCAGGGCTAAATCCATAATATAATGTGGGCTTCTGCTTAGTTCCCACTAGCTTCAAGAAATTAAGTTAGGTGCCTTAATTTCTTTGCATACGTGGTCACTTGTCATTTGTTTTGGAAAAAGCATTTTTATAATTACATCTTTGTAGTGCTAGGTATTATCTGCATTTATCATCTAAAGTAATTGAACATAAAATATTTCTGTGTGTAAATGAGTTAGTGTAATGTTCCACTTTGGAAAGTGTCTGCACTTAGTAGATTATTGCTTGATCATCTGTTTGGGGTTAGGACTGTCTTTGTGGAATGGACTGCAAAGCCAGACAGAGCTGGAGCTTCTTCAGCCTCACTTCCTTATAAATATTGTTTATACTTTAATGTCACTTCTCTATGACTACTGCTTTTATTGTTTTCATTTGCTACTTTTATAATGCTTCAACCAGGAATCTATAGGGTCCAATTGTTCAAGTCACCATACTGATCTGGACTCCTGTTCCCAACCCAAATAGCCTATTGTCTAAACAGACAAAAAAGGAGTGCATACGACTCTAAACCAACCTCAGCAATGCCATGGCTTACACTGTGATCTCTATGTTTCTACTTCTTCTGATTTAATTGTCATTGTTCTGAATTTTCTCATTTTTTCTTCACATACATAATATTACTCCATTCTGTGTCCCCTGCGTCAGCCATAAACGGGGCTTTATGGATTGCTCCCATTGGCATGAGAAATGGGGCTTAGAACCAGGTGTCATTTTGATGTAGTTATCTTAATTTACGAAGTTGCTATCCCCTGAACAAAGTGTCCTTGTTCACAGTTCCAAGTGTCTCTGTTATTCAGCTGTCAGCATGGATATTCTTGCTCCTCTTTCAAAGTCTCTGCTTTTAGTCCTTGTGCCTCCCTTTCACATAAATCTTCCCAAAGCACTCAAGAGCAGCTCTCTTTTCTTTACATTTGCTTTCCTGAGAGGGTGTGATGGATTCCTGTTGTGATACTGAGTGAGTAAAATGCTTCCAGGGGATGTGCTTTCTGCTGTGAGCAGTTGTGCATAACAGCAAGGAGTTACGGGCATTGCTTAAGCCCTTGGCTGAGACATGTTGCCCTTAAAAACTTAACTTGTGCTTGGAGGAGAGGCTGTGAACCATATTCAGGGATCTCGTTCCAGAAAGGGCCTTAGATTCCTTAGCAGAAACATTGTGCCCTGTCCATGGGTAGGTTGGGTGGGATCAGAGGAGGTGACTGGGGGTGAGTCTGGGAATGTCAGCCCTAGTGAAGAGCACAGCAAGGAGTGTGGAAGTGAAGTGAGGTTGATACTGAGGTGACTGCAGGGCAGTGTGTGGCCAGGCAAGTCAATGGAAAGAGCCTGTTGACACCTGTGCTCCTGCTGCAGGTGTTTCTGAGTCTGTGGCCAGTCACATCTCAGGTGTGTGGCAGCAAGAAGACTCTTTTCCTCCAAGCCCACATAAGCCTAGTGGGAGTGCTGACTGCAGGAAAGTCTGATGGAAGGTTGGTCTTATCTGTTGCTAATTTACCTCATGTTAACCATGAATCCGAGGAGTTTCTACCTCTTCCAGCTTTCATGGGTCTGTCATAAGGAGGGAACTTTTCCTGTCAGCATGGTGTTGAATCAGTACTGGTAGGAACAGCAAGGCGAGCTTACTCCTTTCCTTTACATCCCTTCCTTTCCTCTCTCCTGTGGCTGTTGTTGCTGCGGCTGTCCCATGCTGAACCTAACTGTACCAGTCCTTTTACCATTTTAGTGAGGACTTTTGCTGGAATGTGTGACAGTGTTTAGTCAGTAAAGTCAAACAAAACCAGTCCTAAGGGTCTGAACCTGGGTTACCTACATGACAGAAACATGTAAATTTTTTGAGGAAAACTCTTTGCCTGCAGCTGCCTAAAGCTTTGCAATTTCCCAAAATAATGATATATGGGCTAAATGTAAGTGTTCTTTTCTCTCACTTTGCTTAATTTTTAGAAAGAGATTAAAACTGTGTGACTATGGTTAACAGTAGGCAGGTTATAGAAGCATATGTCTCGACAGGCTTCTGTTTAGCTCACGGAATCATAGAATAGTTAGGGTCAGAAAGGACCATAAGATCCTCTAGTTCCAGCCCCCCTGCCACAGGCATGACAAGTTTTGCTCTGAATTAAAGAGCTGCAGTTCTGGTCTTTCCCCATTCCATTATATGATTTATGTCCAGCAGTGTACTTCTACCCATTCCCTTGACTCACCCAAGTTATCTCTGTGTGATACATCAGCTATCAATGTAATGCATTTGTATCTTGACAAGCTGACCTTGTGTTTCTGTTGGTTTTGTTCTTGTCTTAGCTTGGCTTTGGATCTTTCCTAGGGATCGTTGGCATCTACCTGGTAGAGAACAGACGACAAATAGTAAGTAACAGCCTTTTTCATTTTCTTTATATTTTTTTTGTATCAGAATGCCTTGAAAAGCACAAACAGCAGGGATTTCCCGTTGACTTAAAACAGCTGTATCTGACGTAAAATGTTAGTTGTTTGTTTCACCATTTCTGTGAAGTTTCAGAGAAGTATGAGTTGCCCAGTGACTCCATCTGTACAAGGCAAGGGATGGTCTGACTGTTGACAGAAGCAGCTTGCTCTTTTTTACTGAAGTACTTTGCCGCTGGCTTAGTGAGTTGAATCAGTCAGGTGGGATCACCTGTGTGCCAGAACTTGGCCAGGACCATGTAGCTGGGAAAAAGATGGGGAGAGAGACACAGTGCACAGGTCATGTCAGTCTGGGCAGGAACAAGCCCAACACAATCATATCAACAGTAACAGGTGGCCTCTTACTGTGCAATTTTAAGTCGGGAACACTTTCCTGAAACTGTATGTGTTAAAAAGAATTAAAAACCTGAGAGCTCTGGCTGTCAAGATTCCGTTGTTAGGTCAGACATGATCTGACAATGCTGCGTAATTTGTATTTAGATTTAGCTTGGCTTTGCAAACCCCTTGTTTTTATTTATGTGAAGAAGTCAGTCTTGTGATTTCCAGTATTCTTCATGAATGCAGCCTTGTTTTCACTATTTGTAGGCAGACTTCTTTCATAATACCATTTTTTTTTTGCACTGCCTTTAAGTTTCAGTGATGTATTAGCAAGTATTCCCCTCTTCTAGCATTTGCTTCTAGCTGGGTTTCCCAAAGGAATGATATTAAAAAAGCCATGCTGTTTGTGTCTTTCTCTGTTCCCTCTTCTGTTTTTTGAATGTGTTGACCAGTGTCAGGTGAGTTCAGCAGGGAGGCAGAGTTTTCAAAGGTGTGTAATTCCTTCAAGTTTCATGAAAATTCATAGGTGGGTGGAGGTGAGAATTACGAATTAGTTGCTATATGGTGATAAAGGCTGCAATGTCAGCTCACCTCATATTAAACACTAGAGAATCCAAATGGGACATGACCTTTGAGACAAAAATCTACGTCAGGCCAGACCTCATTAATTTTGCTACTGACAAAAGAGATTACTTGTTTTAGGAATTATTGCCTCTGATGTTTGCATCAGAGGCCAGGACAAACAGCAGGTTTTAAGTAGCTTTGTTTTCCACATCAGTCATGCTACTCTACTAAGAGGCATAACATTTTAGGGTTTTTATCTTTCAGCTTTCCTCTACTCAGCTTTAGTTTTCTATTGCTTCTGTCCTTAGCAGAAAGTAAAATGACTGAAAAACACATAAGGTGGGTAAGCGGTGGTTAAACTATGTAGCACTCAATATTTTGTGTCATTTACACAAGGACTCTGGAGAAATGCGTGCCTGGTATGTTTGGTATTAGTGCCTGTTTGCACTTCCCAGCATGAAACAAGGAAAACTGCTTCCTACTAATTACACTTAGTGATGATCTGACTGTTGAAAGATTGAGTTTCTGGGGAGCAGATCAAGAAAATAACTGGAAAGTTTAATTGTGTGTCTTGTCTTGAGAACGGTCCACAGTGGGCTAAGCCTTTTAACACTGTCTTTGCAGAAGCTGAGCTGCTTGTTCTCAAAAGTTACAGAAATGAGATTGAAAGGGTTTATGTCATACTGAATTGAGGGCAGTAATTATTCCCTGGGGTGTAACTCGGTATATTTGCTTGAAAGGGTTTAGGGCAGCTTTACAAATTTGCCGCCATCAATATGCTTGTGAAGATTTATACAAGCGCAGAAGTGTAACAGGAACATTGTAGTCCTGTAACTAAAAATTCTATGCACTGTAGCAGGACAAAAGAGGGTGGGAAGGAAAGGAAATTGTTTATTCAGTTGCTTCAATTTTAATGTGACTTTCTTTGAACCGTTACTGCAACAGAATTTGAGTTTAACCCAGTGTAGCTCTGACAATAATATGGCTTTTTTTTTTCCTTTTTTTTCCTTTTTTTTAATTGAAGATGAATGTAGATGCAACTGCACTGGAAAAAAGATCTATTTTAAATTAACCTTTTCTTCTGTAAATCTATTTCTCCTTTTTGTCTTGAAGTTCTATTTCCTTGTGACCTATCCCCTGTAAGTCCAGATATGTTCGTTGGGTGATGAAATGCAAAGTGCAATATCAAATATGTAATGACTAGCAGAACTAGTACAGCAAAACCCCAGCACTCAATAAATGCGGGCACATGGTTTGAGAAAGAATGAAAGCACAGTTAGGCAGAATGGACAATGTTCTGTTCTTAAAACACAACATTAATAATATTGCACCTCTTTGACCTCATTCTTGGCATCCTAGGGCCCACAGTGGAAGTTCAGTGTGCTGACCAAGGTATAAACCTTAATTCAAAGGAACTGCTGCTTGCAGATGCAGGCTCTGCCTCATTGACTAGCATGATTTCACTTCAGCTCTTAGCATTTGTGCTTGGCTCTGCTCCGCAAACCTTGGCACCAGAAGAACAAAATTTCCCCTTGATTAAAGATCTGCACTAATTTGGGATGTTTTTACCTGGCAAACAGCAAAAATTGCCTCTCTGTTCCCTGCAAAGCAGGTCATGGATCGAAGAACAGAGTATGTAGGATGTTTTGTTCCAAAAGCACACTTAGTGCTGGATGGGTGGAAGATGTGATACTGCTCAAATCAAACAGATTTCATTGTAAAACGTGAAGTGTCCTTGGTTGTTTCCTTGCTTGCCATCTCCTTACATTACAGTAAAAAAAAATATTTCCAATTAGAAAATGAGATGCTGAAGAAAATTAGATTAGTATAAAGGGGACTGAGAGGACAGGGAGGGGTTAGAGAAGCAGAAGTGACCCCTCAAGAGGTGTGAGTTAGCTCAAACCTTAGTGCTATTTAGGATGAAGACAGTGGCCTGTGAAAGGTCTGAGACCTGAATTCATCCATTGCTGAATCTTACTTGTTTTTTCTTCATGCTAAGACACAGCTAATTTTCTTTCTGACATGTCTAGGAGATACTAGGATAAAAATCTACTGCTTAACTGGCTCAAACTGGTCCTGGACTTGTTTAGAGAGATGACTGTCATGCTTTTAGAGGAGGAGACACTGCTTCTGACAGAAGCCGAATTTGAAGACATGAGCGAAGTTAAAACATGGAGCTCTACACACAAACAGAAAAGGCAAAGCTATTTCTTCAGACTTCTCAAGGGAAGCTAAGTCTACATGCCTAAGTGTGCTTGCTTCCTGATCTCTGTCAGCAATAATTGGATTTTAAATTAAGTGCTGAAAAACAGCTGTAGCAGAAGTTGGAGAAACAAAGCACTCCTGTTTTTAATGGTAGACTTCCCTGACAGTGCATGTGTTCCTACCCTGTGATGAGACGTATGTGAGGTAGTACTTCAGTATTATCTCGGATTATTTTCATGCCACTAAACTTCCATCTGTTTCCAAAGAAAAGCCTTGTTTTTAAAGGAGTTACATGTGTGAGCCAGTTTTCAGAAAAGCCAAACCTCTTTTTCTTTTCAAAATTGAAAATCTTGTAAATAGATTAGGTCCATCATAAAACGCCCAATGGGCATTTTGTATAAAGATAGTTCTTATATACACCAAAAAAGGATACTGATATCTATATACCTGTTCAAACTGTGTGCTTCATCTACTTTTCTAGGCAAATCAAACATCTGGAAGAAACTGAGTTTAGTGCAGATTTTGATCAGAGATGCTAATTGCTGATGGATTCCGTATTGCATATTTAGCTAATTAAAGCAGCTTGTTCACATAGAGAAAAAAAAACATTGAAATTCTGTAGATCTCCTGAGACTATCTTTGATGTTCTTGCACAAATAGCAGAAGTCTTTACTGTAGCACAGGGGAGATGCAGATAAAGGCGATCTTTGTCATTACCAAGGTAATGGTATTTCTCCCCCGAATCCAAGTGTCTGAGAAAGCCAACATCACTTCTTTTTTCCAATGATTATCTTTTGTGTGCTCATATTTCGTATAGTTCAGGGGAAAAACAACACTGATGTAATTTTTACATGATAATAACGGAACAAATGTGCAGTCATCCTTGGTTTTTTTTAACACCTTTAACATCATTAAAATTGAAAAGACCTGCTACTATGTTTTCAGTCATAAATGTGTGCTAGATTTTGTGCTGTGATCTAACTGTGCATTTCAGAAACAGACAAGGAGATTCATATAAAGATAATTAGTAGGTTGACACACATGCTTAACTGAGGTTAAGATTGGCTCTTGTTTAGGTATTTGCATTCCTTTCAAATTACAACAGAATCTTATTAGCTGGCATGATCAAGCAGCTTCTTCTTTGAAAGTATCTTCCTGGTCTCTTATGCCTACCTCTTAGACCTCTGTAATGAGGTGCCCTTTGGAGACATTTTGTTCTCTTGTCAGGTTCTGGAGGGAACCTTGAAGGGTGAGTTAGACTAGACTCCGGAGTTTCAGATAACTGAAGTGTAGTAAGGAGAATCTTGTGTAAAGTGGTCATTATATTGTTCTTCTTTAATACTGAGGAGATTATAAAAGAGATCATACTATAACTCTCTCTGGCTGTGACTTTAGAGCAGAGCAGCCTATGTGTAGACTGTCTAGTCTCCTTTTGCACTGTAAACATGGTGCAGTCTTCTGAATTAGCTGCCTTATTTGTCAGGAATCAATTTTATGAACCCTTTTTAATCCTTTTGGGGAAGGATTTTAAATGCGGTCTACCCCTGGTATGGCTGGGAATTCTGAGTTATTCCTTGTAGTACAGGACAGCATTCAGCAAGTCATAGGTAGAGGTAAGGTAAATAACTGGAGATGTTTTGAAGGCTCAGTTATTTCAGCTGAAGTGGAGGTGGACAGGTGTATGTCTGGGTGTGAAAACACCATCCAAAGTGAAGGCAAGTGAAATTAAAAGAAGAAAGTTTTATGGATAATAAAAATGTCAACTGTTGAAAAGTTGTTTGCTTTGATTATTTTACTTGGTATAATACTACGAGAGAAAATTTACTTTTATTAGTATTATATATTCCATGAATGAAGGACTGAGTAAAATATCTTGGAATTTCTTTTATGCAGTTCTTTGACCTTGCGGATTTAAAGTGAGGATTTTCTGTTTATAATAAATATAAATATGAATATCCACTGACATAGAGAAGTCTTCCCTCCTCCTCTTCCCTCCTTTCCTTCTTCCTCTATCTTGCTGATTCCTACTTCTCCTTTTCCTTTCCCCAGCCAAAACCAGTTTCTACTGGATTAGTGAGTTAAAAGATTCATAGCGAAGTGAGCATCAGACATAGCAAAGTAGCTGGTGGGGCTGCATGGCTGAGAGGGGATTCTGTGGGAGGATGGCACAAGACTTACCTCTGTTCCTAGGAATAAAGCATTATATCAACTCACTATGCCATGAAACCATCATCTAAATGCTGTCAGTGAGTTAAATGCCTGAAGTATGTTTCCCCACAGTGTCTTGAGGACTTTGAAGTTCAGGGCCTCAGAGACAAAAATAAATGCTCTCACTGTGTGAATTACCGAAGGAAGCCTGGGGGATATTTCAGCTCCTGTCTGCCTCGTTCTTTATGGATCAGTGTTTCATGTCACATATCTACAGGTCTACGCTTTCAGGTTTCAACAATGTGAATTCATCACCTAGTCATGCAAATATGTATATGTAAATATCATAATACATAAATGTACTATGACATAACCATGTGTATATAAAATGTGCTTATATGTGCTTATAGCTGACATGGGCTGGCAAATAACCTGGCATAATGACAAAAATATCTATGCCACTATGCCACTCACACTATGCTGTATTGTGCAAAGTGCATTTTGCACTCCTTATAAGTGTGTCTGTCAGGATGGTCTAGTTAGTAAAGCTGTGATGGGAAATACAGTCATGTCTGTAGTGTTCTTGCTACTCCATTGTCAGGGCTGTGTCTTTTTGACATACTTAGAGGGATGCCACCAAGTTCATCCAGCCTAGCACATGTAGCCTAGCACAGTAGCTCTTTCCCTCTCATGCAACACTATGCTGGCCTATTGGTTGTACCAGTCCCAGGTCTTACCCGGCCCAAGTTCCCTAGCCTGTGACCTGACACAGCATTAGCTCATTCTCAGATGAGAAACTACAATGTTTTCACTGTCATCATTGGTAGAAAGAAATGGAAAATTTATTGCAAAGGGAAAAAAAATAGTACAGAGATTTTGGCTCCTATTTGGAGAGCTTTCTTGGAAAGCAGAATGAGTATTTTTTTTTTGGTACTTCTGGAAACGTGAATCGTATAGAACCAGAAGGTGCATGTATGTATATATATATATACATACACACACACACGTATA
>JBCJKH010014213.1:0-47829 GCA_039877255.1 Loriculus beryllinus | reverse complement strand
AGGATCAAGTGCATCCTCAGTACGTTTGCGGACAACATCAATTTGGGCAGGAGTCTTGATCTGCTTGAGGGTAGGAAGACTCTGCAGAGGGATCTGGACAGGCTGGATCAAGGCCAGCTGCATGAGGTTCCGCAAGTCTCAGTGCTGGTTAAGAGTATAAAGCACACAATTTACAAGGGGGTGAGTTTGGCCAGGAGAAAAGGCTAAGAAGGAGGGGAATTACTTGCTGTCTACTTAGAGGCAAGGTAAAGCAGGACTCTTCCTAGAGTACTGCTTAGTAAAACATAAAGAGGCAATATATTCTGTCAGTGAGAGAGTTTAAATAGACATATAGGGAAAGAAAAACTTAACAATGGTTAAGCTCTGAACCAGGTGTCTAGAGGTGCTGTGGACATTCTAACTGCAGATTTTAAAATCTCAGCTAGGCAAAGCCCTGAACAACCTAATGTAACTTTGAAGGTTAGCTGTGCTTTCAGCTTGGGCTTGATGAACTCCAGTGGTCTAATCAAAATCATTTTGTGATTTGATGATTGAATATCTGGAACTGCCTTTGGCATCTTTAGAGTTAAGTGGAAATTGAAGAGGGATTTAAGTTTGCAGTGGTCATGTGTATCAGGAAGAAGTATGACTAAGTTATGCCTGAAATCCCTGTTTAGAGCCATGTATCAGTTTCTGAGTCCTTAAGGGATAACAGCAGTTGTGTTCTGATTACTACTGCAGTAGGCCAAGATACATGTAACTAAGATGATGAGGACCATAGCAAGCTTTAATCTCTTTAAGTGGGTTGTTACTACTTATTTATCTTGAAAGTACTCTTACAGTTTACAAATCCATACCACTATTTAAAAGCAGAAAACCCATGACTGGTCCATCGACCAAATATCGAAATACGTATTTCTTCTCTGGGATTTCACCAAGTAAGGTAGTTTAAACCAGTTTTTAGTGATAGACTGATTCTACTTTGCAGAAACAAGTGGAACTAGGCGAGCTTCTGGTAACACAACTAAACTGGGGAACATAGAATAATAGTGGAAAATAATGAGGAAAGAAAACTAAAGAAATATATTAACTCTAGGGACACCACAACTAAAGTATGATGTGGTTAGGACAGGTTAATATCAAACAGAAGCACATTCTTTTAAATAAATAGGTGATCAACAAGTCTAACTATCCCCTGCTACTTCCCTATATGTACTTTGTTGAGTTTGTTTTATCTGTATTAAATCATTTGCTGTGTTGCTTATCTTTCCTTTACATTTGCATGTTGCTAACAGTTATTTGATTTGTGAGCCAAGTGGGATAAAAACAAGAGTTCTCCAATCATTTCTCTGCCCCTGCATACATTTGCAGTGGCAGAGACAAATTACACATCCACACGTGCCAGCCCCTCTAGGCTCATTTTTGAAAACCCTTGGGAAGAAGATCTGTGATCTTTCACATTGTGGTCTCCCCCTCTGCTCTCTAATGATACATGAAGAGCACACTGGTGAAGCCTCTGGAGATTTTAGCAGCTAGGCCGTAACAGTGGAACCACAGAAAGAGCTAAATATTAAACGTAAAATTTGAATAGAATTTTGAGTAGAATTAGAAAATGTTTTGTTCCACAAAATTCCTTCTCTCTAGCTCAAGAAATGCTTGAATAATACAAGTACCTGCATGTCCCTCCTGTAAAAAATCTTGCCCCACAACACAGGTATTGACAATATTGATGCCTAATCCCAATGCTAAATCTATGTACAATGCTTTTCCAGATTTCAGAATGCCAATATAAAGGAATAAAGGCTCAACATAGTATAAAATACCCAAGAGAGAGCAGGAAGAAACTGTAATCACACACTGTGTTAGCTAAGACTGCACATATGTTTTAGGGGCTTCCTGCTGAGCAGCTCGGTCAGCTGCCTGTCTACTGGACAAGAAAGGGGTTTTGCAAACGGAACTGATGTCTGCTCCCAATCACGTATCTACAAGTGTTATAACATCTAAATTTTAAAGCCTAGTATCTTAGGAATCAATAAGTGTATCCCAAATGACTTCTCCTTGCTGGGAGCAGAGACACTGCAATTTTAGCTGCTTTTCTCTAGGCAGGCTTTTAATTAGACATTATCTGTCCTACAAACAAATTTTTCCCTCGTATTGACTTGTGTCTTTTGCCAGACCAAGGGCAATGCCAGCAAAGACGTTTATCTTAAGCAGTGTCAGCACCAGCACAGAGTCTTAGCTCTGTGATTTTGGAAGAGGGTGGAAGAAGCCAGGGACATAAGAATAGGAAAACCTGGCTTAAGAGCCTGGTAGGGAGCTAGAGTCAGAAGAGTGTGATAAATTCTTCAGTAGGCAGGGAGGTATGCAGTTATGAATGTCAACATTTTCTTCCCAGGTACTTTGTAGGGGAAATAGCATTTGGGCAAAACAACCATTTATACTGGGCTGAGCCTGCTAGTCAGTGTATCATTTAAGCCCAGTAACCGATGTTTACTCATCAGTTTCATGACAGTTCAATCACTAGATAGATAGGTTCTTAGACCAGATCTTATTCTCCTTTAATCAAACACAGCAGCTCTTCAGAATCCACTTATAGAAGCAGATGCCGCCTTTGAATAATTGCCCAACACCAGGAATGGTCAGCACATAAAGTTGGATTTGTATGCTGCCTTCACTACACAGAACCGCCCCCCCTCCCCCCTCCTTGCAAACCAAGCCAACAACCCGCTTTTGCAAGAGATGAATTTTTTCAATTCATGCTCTATATCTTCATTCACCATCAGTGTCTCAACTCCTGTCTGTGTTAACCCATGATATACCATCAAGTGTAACACAGACTGGGAAGAGGTGAAGGTAAGAGCACACAGGCATAGCACTTCAAGCTCTTTGACAGCTACAAGAGGATCTTTATGCTATAAGAACAGTTTCTTGCTCAGCAATCCTGGGACACACAAATCTGTGCTTTGACCATGTGCAGATATTTAAGCTATTAGTGTCCAGGGGGCTCTGAATGGGAAAGTTTCCATCCACCACACCTCAGTCAAGCAAAAAACCTGAGACAATTGATAGATTCTGAATCTATAAAACAGTAAGCTATTTACAGTTTCTGTCAGAATAATATGCAACTATTAATACTTACTTTAGTTAGGAGACAAGAGGGTTTTTCCATGACTAAGGTAGTGCATCTGTAGTGGCTTGGCATTAAAGAAGAGAACAAGTAGAAATAGCAGTTCTCATGGAAGACTTTCCAGCTATGGTCTCTCTGGTAAGACAGCAGATTTAATGCAGAATAGAAACAATTTTTTACAGAGGCGATGTCCCTGATTACAGTTCGACAACACCACTTGTGTTCCAAACTAAGCCACCAAAAACTGCTATAGGCCTTGAAAACCAATGAGGCTATACTGATTTAGACCTGCTAAGGAGCTAGGGCTGAACTTTCAAATCAACCCTCAGTCTTTACAAAAGGACATACACACCACCCCCCTAAAATTAAAACTTAGTATTTCTATCCAACAAACAGCTCTGTGCAGTCAAAAGAAACACTTGACTTCTTATAAACTGCTAAACAATTGTGATTTCTCAACTCAGGATTTTTTTTTATGAGAAGCTAACAGATAGGAAACAGGGTTCACCCTAGGTTTGACTTTGTGGTGTTGGAAGCACGAAAGGCACGCCACTGTTCACAGAAAAACTTTAAATGAACATTGTAATTTATACTTAAGATTTATTCCTGCTGTCCTCAATGAGATTCTGTATTCACTGCAAACTTCAGCTTCTATGATAGAGCATGATGATCTCATGGTGCAAATACTGGTGTTTCACCTAAATGCTGGTTATAGGGAGAAGAGCTCAACTGCCTTTACTCCATCCTTCTTTGTGATCATACATAAAGCTCAGTGCCTTCATTTCCTTTCCTGCCCTTTGACTTTCTTTTAGTCTGTGACTTCTAGAGTAAAAATCATCTCTTCTAGTCTTTATGAAGTATGCGGAAATATTGCTAGGGCTCCGAGACCCTCTGCCCCCTGGCCTGGGAGCTGCGTTTGAACCCAGGCTCTTCCCTTGGAGAATGGCCAAGTGAAGCTGTAGGTCTGCCTGCGCCTGGCATTGCACCTTTCTTATTGTGACTGCCTTGGTGATCCTGGCCTGAATAGTCCTGGACTCTCAGTTTACCTGGTCACTGCCACCAGATCGGATCTGCTCACATAGTTGTGGGACTAGCCCCCTGTTGGAGAGTCCCCTGCCTGGCTGCCTTGCACCACCCTTGGTTTAAAGCCCCACTGGCCCTGTGAAGAATCCCACTCTTGCTACTCAAAAAAACAGTGGTTCCCTAGAGAGCTTCCAACATGTTAAGTTTTGCTTAAAAACAAACACTCCAAAACCCCCAAACAGCCCAAAACTTCACATAAAAGAAAAACACCAATCCCTAATTCAAAACTGTTCCATTAATGTGCTTGATGTAGTGAAACTCCACTGCAAAAATTCTTCACTTCTGAGATTTAAACTAAAACTACTAACAACATTTTTTTTTTTTTTCCACACATCTTGCGTATGGGAGACTCAGTTTTGTCACTGTGCTCTACCACATGCTGGACTTCCCCATAGCTGTCTGGCACCTGACCTAAAGAGCAACTTGCTTCTTAGATTGGATTAATTTCTGACATCTAATATTTGCCTAACTTTTCCATCAATTTCAGACCCATATAGCACAGACGTCTACATCATCTATTGTCCAATGCTTCCTTTGCAATCTGTGGGGAAAATAAGTACATCTAAGACACACATCATCTCATACTACAGCAGATTTTTAATAGAGGACAGCTGTATCAAGTCCCTAAATCTGCGTTTAATAACAATTGAGATGCATGCATCTACAGTATGGATGGTAATGAAGGAATCAGCTCATCTACCGATAAACCGGGGGTAAGAGAACACATTTAATGCATAGGAACTTTACCTAGGTCCTAACAGAAGTTCTGGTCTCCAGAAAGAAGCAGATCAAACAGATGAAGTTGACTGCTGTATCTCAGACAATGTTTCTTTTCTCCTGAAAGCAAAAGCTTCTCACCATGTGGCAGAGTGTAAAGAAAATGACTTTTAAGACCTTTATTTCGTCATAAAACTAAATTGTATTTTATGATCACAGAGAGACTCTAAGCACCAATTCCATGAAAAAAAAATAAAGACTGGTCAAGCTATAATAAAATGATGAAATTTTTAACCACACTTTGCATAGCTCTGAAATACAGATTTCCATTAACAGATGGCATAATCTATGAAGACGTTGAACTTAACTGCTGTCATACTAAGAATGCTTAAATTAAAGATAAAACAATGGACTAAACTGCAAATCTACAAGTGTTGCAATATTTGTTTGATGAGAAACTCAGACTAAACTGTATTTAACATTACTTAAGAAGCCAGAAATTAAAATTGTTTGGCCTCAGTTATAAGGAAAACAGAAGGCTTCCTTTTTTAGCCAAAACATTTTGGATCATGTTTTTGTGCTGTAGTCACAAAAAGCTTTTAATTCTGTGAAATATTTTGGAACACACTTTGCATGGAAGAATATTTCAAATCGACTAATAACATACTGAATATATCACTGACCTTTTAACTCTTAAGTTCTCAGAGTCCTTTTGGCAGGAGGTTGGTTGGTATGTTGGTTTGGTTTTTTTTCCCCATTTTGCCTAATAGCAAAATAAGCATTAGAATGGAGAGTAGAAATGTAGCTGCAATGTGGCAAAGCATGAAGTTTATATCCAGCCCCTCCTGAATGCAGTAAATCTATGACTTTTGGAAGGAGGAACATTTTTAAAATAAAAGACAGGTAGATGTGAAGTAGCAAATTATTTACCTAAGTATTACCAGAAGCCTGAACTGAATGCAAAGTGCAAAGGTTCAGACATCACATAACCAGTCCAGGAACTGCAATAAGGCCTGTATTTTATTGCTGAACTTCAGGAGCTCCACAGTTTAACTGAATGGCTCCTTAGCAAACTGGCACAACCACACATCATCAGCACTCATAAACTAAAGAACACAACTCACAGGATTCAGCAACCTCAGTGATGGATCTGAAATGAGAGAGGAACCAAGAAGCCTTGCACTTCAACTTCAGCCTCTTTGTTGCAAGGACTCTGTTAAAGGCCTCTTTCTCCCTTTGGGATGCTCAGCCATAAAGTCCAAAATGAGTCCTTGCCCAAGGTAAAAGACAAGCAACGTTTAAAATGTTTAGCTCTACTAAAGTACAGCCTTGCTGAATTCTGCATATTTTCATTAATTCAGTGAACTACAGACATCTTTTTCGCTTTCAGTACTGTTAAATATTTTCCCTGATCTGTCAGCATTTTTAACAGCATGAGCTATGCTTAGCAACTGATCATGATAGACGTATTTTTGACATGAGATTGTCTAGGAGAACTATACTGAAACCTATTTCAGCAATAATGTGACAGACTGTTGCAGCTGACAGGCAGTGTCCAAAAGGCCACTGCCAAACATATGTATCCCTGCTCAGATTTGGAACACTTGATTTTCTAACTGGCTATTGTCATGTGAATAGGTAGGTGAAATAGACCCTGGGCAAGATTCCGAAGTCTTTCTCCTATGAAATGCCAACCTCCGTCATTCTTATATTTGTCTCCCTGACTCATCAAGTCATGAAGTAAAGTCATTGACATCTTTAGGAGCAACACACTAAGTGTGTACAGAAAGAAAACAGCACAGATCTGCTGAGTGTGGATGATGTTCAGGTTCTTTCCAACCTTAACAATTCTGTGATTCTATGACTGGTTCAAAATGCTTTGTTAGCTACTACCACAGCACAGAACCTCATTCTTAATGAGGAGAGAGCTCTCATGAGGATTTGTGCCTGCTTAGAACCTTTTTGACACCTTTTCTGTGTTTTAACATTTAGAAATATCTTCCAAAATCTAGCTAGTTTTCACTGGTAAGTTTATAGCCAACTATCCATGTGCTCATGCTGGAACATGTTGTTGTCTTCCTTATGGCTGCCATCTCAGGATTTGTAAGGAGCAGTTGGTTCCCTCTCTCCCTCATCCTTCAGCTCCTTATTCTAAGCATATAAATGCAATTATATTGTTTTCTCATGTACTAGGTTCTCCACTTTCCCTCAATTCTTTTCTAAAAAGACTTAGTTGCTCTTCATCATGACTCACTGAAGTTATAAAAATATAATTTTTTTATTCTGTGATGGAATAACATGGAATAATATAGAATATAATTTTTGCCTCTTTTTTCTTTTTTTTTTTAACAGCTGTATCAAATTTGTAACTTATTGTCACCAATGGTATTACCTGTGAGTTATGTTCCTCTTCAGCTATTTCCAGCTGCTGATTTCTTGTAGCTACTTGTTATTTAGATGCTAAATACATGATTGTCCATCTCTTTCCTATTGACTTAGAGCTCCTTTCTATCATATTAGTTCTCAAGGTTACTCTATTTCTTCTGGAAAATATCATGCTCCTCTTTATGTTGATGATAGTTCTTAATGTGTGTTATCAAAGAACTTCAAGGGCACGTTTTTTTCTGTGTGTAAATCACCAGTAAAACGAGATACAACCTAGAATGGCTCATGAGGAACAGCTTTCTACCTTATCTCCTGACCTTAATAATACTCCTAATGCTATAATCCTTGCAGCCTTCACTTCAGTTAGCTTCTCTCAAAGTAGTTGTCTGAATACTCATTGTACCAACTTAATAACTTTTATGGGTCACCGTCTTAAAAGCACAACCTAATCTAGAGCAATTAATCTAACCTAGGTATTAAAAAAACACCAAAATACTGACAACTTTGTCTCATTTAACTTACCTCTAGAAACCAGTTATTTTCTAACATACCCCCTTCCCCACATAGTTAGGTGGTAACTGTAACCCTTTACAAAACCCTCAGGCAACTATCAGGTGTTTTAAATAGCAAGGTATAATTACCCCAGTTGCCTCTCTCCACCTTTTTTTAATTAGAGAAATTATATTGACTATCTATCAGTCAAAACTACCATTACAAACTACTAAATTTTATTCTCTGGATTTATAAAAATGTCAACTAAATTTACAGTGGTTTTGAAGTGTGAATGAATCAGGGCTAGTTTTTGTGAAGCCTTCAGTACTCTCAGTACCCATTAATTTAAATGTGCATTGCATTACTAAATAAAGAGCTTATGCTGGTTATCTAAAAGGCCTAGGAATAACTTAGTCTCTGGTTTGAGGTCTTTTACTGCAATGATGGAGATTTTCCACAGCTGGAAATATATGGTTCCAGGACACCACAAAATTCCTCCAGTTCCCAGTTTTTGCAGTGCACTTGTTGGAGTTAAATTTGTTCTCACATTTGAGTTCAGAAGGAACTTCCCTACACTTAATCGCCAGAATTGTTACTCTCTCTTGCCTTAATGTAATCCAGCTTTTGACTTACCTGGATGTCCTCCTGGTAGTTCTTTGACACCATATCATATAACATGTGCTCTTCATCTCCAGTGCTTTCAGTGGGTCCTGGTAGGTTTTGAGGCTTTGCTACTGAAGTTTAAGGTGTTTAGTGAGTTGGTGGCATAGAGCAGATGATTAAACTTTGGATTAAGCACATTTTGCATGGAATAGTAATCCACTGCATCCTGTCTCATGGAGCAGAACTGAAATGCTTCTAAAGTATTTACTGCAGCTGCAGAGTTCCTGACAATTAGCTGGAATGTAGATATCAATAAAACATTAATTTTTTCCCCCTACTGCTTTTCATAGCTTTGAAAAGGAGATAAAAATAGCTCTAGCTTTTCTTCCAAGGATTCACTTGCCATGTAAAATACCCCAGAGGAGAACAGAGAATCTTATACAGTGAGAAGGCTTGACTATAGCAAAGCCAACAAGGTTAGTTTCAGTGTTCGCTATTTAAAGCAGCCAATACTGTAATGAGGGGCTCAGTGCAGGACTTCAAACACATTCTTGGTTGGGTTATACGACTGAAGGGAATAAAAGGGTGCTATATTCTATTACCCATATTATAAACCCTATAAGTGAGTGTGTTTTGGTTTGGGGTTTGTTTCCTTTTAAATGCTCTTTGCGGTGTCCCATCTTGCTGCAGGAGTCACAAAACCTCTGATTCAGGAGGGAGATGAGAGGGAAGTAGGACCTGTGTATTATACAGAGAGGAAATATATATGTAGACATTTTTCTGATCAACCACATTGTAGTTTTAGTGTGTAAATCATAACACAAAAAGCTACAGCTGTTTCCATCTCCTTTCTAAAGCTCTAAAACCAGTAGAAGACAGAAACAGGCTTTTTGCTGTTTGATTGGCACCTACATTTGAGCAAGCTGGTAGGGTTTGGCCAACTGCAGGATGTACAAAAAAGTGTGACCCAACTTGAGGCTCATAACGTTTTTAGTTTTTGTTCTTGAGTGTTCCTTCTGTGTACAAAAACACCTTCATGGTTTTATTCTGATGAACAAAACAGATTCAGGCGGCATTTTGACTGGCAATATGAACAGTGAATATGTCATCTACAGTGAAAATGTATCTGACAGAAAGACTACACTTGGGGCGGGGGGGCATCATCCCCCAAGCTGAAGCACTTGGGAGATTTTCTTCAAATGGATATCCTCTATGTTATAAGTACGGCAGAATGGCCACATTAGGAACCTGTGGGGTAGGTGCCTCTTCCCATGGAGCCACTACACAGTTTTGAGAAAGTTGTAACAGGTTGTTATAAAGGCATAGCTTTGCCCATATGCTATCATCTCCCACTTTGTTGTTCCCCAAAAGAATATCTGCACTTGTCAGACTCTGTTCTGAGCAATTTTCACCTGCTACATGTGTCAATAAGAACTGTTCCCATGGCAAACACCAGCCATCAGCTGCAAGTAGAGAGGGTTGAAATTGTTAACAAATGCTGCAGGCATTTGTAGTGGGAAAATGGTTTATGATTTTTACCCTTTTTTCTATTGCCTCTGCTCTCAGAAATACATAGCTATTGCTATTGAACATAAGAAATAACGTTTACACTTAATTAAACCTTTGAAGAATCCCAAAAGAACATTTCAGGCAACTGTAAAAGAATAAAGAACTGTGTGTGTCATAAAACTCTGACTAGATAAAGAGCACTGTAGTATACAGGTGCTCTCTATTCATAATATATTTCTATTACTATGGTGCTGCTGCTTTAAATTTTTTATCCAATTTATTGACTCTTACCAAATGATCCAAAGGGGCTTGATGAATACCAGCTTCTTAAGCGCATACTTAAAACTTATGGATTCTGTTCACTCATATGAGAGATCAAACTATGAATAAAGAAACATAGGAGACAAATCAAATAGTAATGATAACAAATAAAAAATGTGTATACCCTTTCTGGAGACCCATGTGTTGAGGAGATGCTGTGGTATCTTGGCTAGTATGAACAGATATGAATGCATGGATTTCCAAGCAAAATTCTCGTGTCCTGCAACTGAGTTTCCAATACCTATGCAATGAATATTAATAACTATACCTGCTTCTAATTATGGGTATAAAATAATCAGTTCCTGCTGTGAGCAGCACAAATGTCAGTGTGCTGACAGTGACGAGTGTGAAGACCATTGCTACAAAGTACCTAAGCCAAATAAAGTCTTACGGTTTTTTTCTCATCTTTCTCATCAAAATTATTTTTAACTTTAAAATCTCATGACCTTCAAGGTCCTTACTTTTTATCCAGGAACTTCTGAATGTCCCAACTTGTTAATGACTCACGAGTTCCATATAAGAACATTGCACAAGGAAGAAGGATCAGATTAGTTTACTAGTTTCTTTACATTGACTCTTTTGATTCTTCTTACTTCACCATCCAAGCATCATCCCAGCATGAAGCTGATCACAAGAATTTGGCAGCCAGTAATCACATTTTAGGCTGAGCCAAGTTTCTTTCTTTATCAATATATCAATACAGAATCAGAGTTGAATGACACCTAATTGCAGTACACAGCATGACTGCACGAGGCCTCAGGCACTCAGGGAAAAAAATTGCTTCTACTGAAGTCAAAGATCTTTGCAACAGCTTTCAGGAGTCCCAGGTTTAAAACCATTATGGTTTCACAGTATTCTTAATTTTGGTCTGGAGTGCAGCCTCTTTCAGCTCCTGACATTTCAGGTCAGGCTCCGTAATAACCCTCCTTCAGATAGGTACATTTAGTCCTAAATGGTCTTGAATTTTAATAAGCTTGTAGGTATGAGAGGCCATAAAGCTCTTGTTCTTGTCTAAACCCTTAATTGTGTGTTTGAGATTTCAACTACTTTAAGATAAGATTTATCAGTATTACTATTACTTTCAGTCACGTACTGAATCTCAGCACAAAAGCTTCTGTATAACTCACAAGCACTGAAGTAATGGCACTCACAGATAAACAATGAGAACAGGGGAAGATGTGATGAAAAAAAACCTGTAATGTTTTACATAGCACAGCCTCACATTTTCACATGCATTTAGGTAAATGAGAAGCTCAAAGTAATTTTCTTGTGAGCTTAAGGTGCTCAGAGCCCTGAAGCCTGAGCGATGCTGAAGTCAATTTTAAATATGGAGATTCAGACACCTATGCTAATAAAAAGAACATATACCTTATAAAGTGGTTTAGGCTTCTGACTCTGCCTGTTTCCAGAGCGATTTATGCAGCAAAATAATCTGGCTATTTTTGCTTCATATTTAGCCACAAGAATGTTGTAATTGTGAAGAAACCTGTTCAGTGTTGGTCTTATGTTCACAAAACGACATTTCTTTTTGCAAAAAAAGAGAGGTATTAAAAGTAAAATTTCCCAAGATGCTTTGAGAAGATGCTAAAAAAGTATGTCTTTACTGGGAGCAGAAGGTGGAAGCAAGGGCTCCTAAGAAGCATTATTTCAGCTTTCAGGGAATATCAGGCCAATACTCCACTGTATCTAAGTGACTAAGGGCAGGTCCGTGCAGTTATGGTACTCCTGGTATAACTGGAAAATAATGACTGTGAGACATTAAATTTACTCACAGCATCCTTGCATTGATTCAGCATCTAAAAAGTCTTTTCATCTTTTAAAATACAAAGCCAATGGTAATATTCCAGTATTAAAATGACAGATGTAATTCTGCCAGTTATATTAACTTTATTTAGCTATTCTTAATTTTGTATAATTTTAATTTATCTTAAAATAAAGATGTATACTTTTCAAATACAATATTCCTTGACATGGCCAGTTCTTCTTTATTGTTTTTTTTATTATTTTAGATCATCATATTTAGACCATTTGCTTACTGACCTCACACATCAGCTTTTACAGCAGCTTTCAAGAATGTAACCAATTTCATGGTTCAGAGCAACGATGATCCTTTAGAACAAAGGTTTTAAGCCAGAGATAGTTGGAAAAATGCAGATAGCATAAAAATATTAGATATATATATCCCTCCCACAAAAATACCATCTCTTTGGGTCAGAACAGCATAGTCATTCTTTAACACTTTGTATAGAATTGAAGAAAACATCCCTGAACCTATTTGTTTTTCTTAGTTCATACCCAGCCATTTCCCTGCAGGCTGATTTCACACTGTTATTCCAGTGAGTGACTGTGTCTTCAACGAAATGATCTGTTTCCTTGTGCTTTAGGCTTCCTTCTGGCCTTGGAGTATTACTGTAGTATGCAATACGATGACACATTTCTATAGTGCTCTCTATATAGGATGTATTGACAAGTAGGTGTGAAGTGTCTTCTGTTTGATAGCTCCTTTGTCAGCTCCTTTGTATGCTGTACTCCTTATGGGAAGCTCCCCTTGCCCAATCAGATTGCTGTACCAATATTTTCCTTGAGATTTTATATATGTATATATATATATATATATATATATATATACACTAATACAGTTGTGCTGACATCCCAGGTATGTAAACCTGTTACTGACCAAGAGCAGGGTGAAACAGCAAGGCACAGAAAATCCACTATGCATTCTAACATTTAGGCTTTATCCTTTATTAGGTAGTGAGTAAGAGACATAAAAAGAATTGACTTTGTTGTTTACAGCTGAAATTTAAGAGACTTGTGTGAACAAAAACTTGTTCCATAGAGCACTGTGACAAAAGAGGTCCAAGTAAACGGAACGTGTCATTGCAAATTAGCTGATGTAAGTAGTTGGAATGATGCTCTTTTTATTTCTAGCAAAACTTGCATTAACTCTGACCTTGGTACTGTGCCTCCATACATGCCACAGGCCACATTTTGGCAAGGATCAGCCTGTTGATTTTGATGGCATCTTAACAACATGGCAGGATGTACAGCAGGTGTCCATGCACCAGAAGGCCATGCATAAGAGCCTACAGGATATTTGTGGGTCTCCCCTTTTCCCATCTGTGTATTTTTTCATGGGGAAAAGATCGCTGCCCAGATATTCTGCCTTCCCAAAATACTGGTCCTCCTCTGTTTAGCAAGTTCTTACTTACACAGGCTACTACAAAAGGCCTGGAGATAAACAGTGGCTCATGGAGCACAACTTGGAAAGTGATGCTCTATTCAAGGAGGGATATGAACACAGCTGGCAATGGCACTACAACTTCTGCAAAAGGATGGAAGATTGAAAGCAGGCTTAAAAGACTAAGGCCAAGATTTTGCAAAGAGGAGTTGAACATTACTACATTACATTTATGTACCCAAATAAAATGAGGCATTTTCTTAATTGAGAGCTAGGTGCAGGTTTTGAAGGCTGGTTTGTTTCCTGCCTCTTTACTGGGAGCTGTAGAGTTAGGGAGCCCTTTTAAATGTCAGCCCCTAGTTATATAGGTGCCTAAACTTGGCTTCAGGAACTTACTCATACGCTTCTTGTTTTGGAAATTAGGCCAAAGCAGTCCAGGTAGTAATTAGCCCTGAAATCACCATCACATCTTCTTCATGGCTACATAGGAGTGAATTAGATATAAACAAAAGCCCATTTCATTTCAAGGCACAAACGTTTGCAAATAAACTGGATGAAATACAAATACATAATATAGAACTTATTTTAACACTTGTAGATAAATAAATGCATCTCTTTGGAATTCTTTGGACACAGACATCCATGGAACCTCTTCTTTCTCTCTTTTTATATACTTTTTTTTTATAAAATCTAAATGCAGAGAGGTTTAAAAAATGGCAAATATCAATGTATATGGAAGGCTCACTGATGAACTGCAAGTCAAAAGTGCTGTATATTCCCATCCTCTCCATCTCCCAACTGTCCACATTAACCACAGGCAGCATCTTATAGCAACCACATGGTCAATATTTTGCATTACTACCTTTTAATAAAATCTTTCAAATATTTCCACATCTAAGCTTAAATTATGTTTTTAAATTTTATTCCTCCTAAATGTATGGTAGGTATTTCACATAGCTACACATCAGAGTGGTCGCATGCCACTCAGCAGCGCACTCCATAATATTAATAGATACTTTTCAGCTCCCTATGGGAAAAAGCAGGCAGCAAGAATCAGAGATTCAAGAAGTCTATTTTTTCTCTGCTGTTTGTTACTTACCACTTAATGACCCACATGTGAAACTCAATGGTTATATAATTATTTTATATAGTAGATTTTCTGTTTATAAGTTATTTTTCTTACTCTAACATATATACAATATATCTATATATACCCCTGATAAATCTCAATTTAAAGGGACACAGTCAACCCCTTTAAGCCTCACAGTAAATGTATAAGGCTTTAAGCTGTCCTTATATAAAGGTCAGCTACAGAATTCAAGGGTCCCTTCAGATCCTAAAGGTTGTATTTGTTCCAAACCCACAATGTGCATTTATCTTGTAATACGTATCTCACGTGTTGCTGTTTACATTTTATAGGCATATTAAGACATTTTATATCACATCAGTAGGAAATAAAACAAGAGAATAAAACCGATTCTATGACTAAGCCTGTTGCAAAAAATGTTACCCGGATCTATAGACACTCCCACTGGTGTGATATAAAAGGAATATGTGCCATTCTTTGAAAGAAATTCTGGCTACACTGCAGTCAGAAGGAACTTTATACTGACTTAAATGAGGCCAGGATTTCTCTCCTGCTAGTTATGACTTTGCGCAACCCATTTGTGTCTTCTGTCTGCTCAACACTAAGGTATCAGGCCTGTTTCAGGACAAGAGTGTAATTTTAGCTGTCCACTGGCATGCCTTCAACATCTATCTATCCTGTATGTATTACACCTTTTGAATATACACACACAGTACACACTGTACACATACATTCTCAGTTAAATAGAATTTTGACCTATTCTGTGTACAGCATCTGGATATTTTTTTGTTTTCTTTTTCTCTCACTAAATCTTCTTTACCTTTTACTGTGCCCTAATCATAGATTATCTTCATGGCCATTCTTTGGGTGAGGAAAGCGATTTCTGCTCGCCAGGAACAGCTCCACATTATTGTCACCATTTTTGACTACTTACCAAAGTGACATAATTTTTTCATTTTGTCTTTTGCAACTCAGTTAGAAACCTAGTGGCATAGATAGAGACACAATACTACTGTTTTACAAGACATCTATTATATCTACTTTTGTTCAGATAAATACCCATTAACTGCTGATTTGGCAGGAGGATTGGTAAGGGTACTACTATTCACAGTGTTTCTTTTTTTTTTTTCCTTCTTCTTTAATCTACAGAATAAAGTATTTTATGTACATTGGAACCAGTTAATGCCCTTTAGACAAATTTGTAAGTTGTTTCATAAAGCAGGAAAGACATTGCAGGGAAATATGTGCCAAAAAGCACAGTCAAAGGCTTCGTAAGTTTTATATGTCACTACAAGTCAATGCTGGAGATCAGTTCTAAAACGATCAATACTCAAGAGGAATGTTCTCATCTGGAGAAAATACTGCCCATTCCCCCTTTTAGAATTTGTTCAGTTCTCTATCAAAAGTCCTGGCTCTTCATATATACTTTAAACTATAAATAAACACTGCATAGTTCAATGTTCTTGATTTTCTTTCTGTTTTGTTTGTTTGTTTTGAAAAATTATTGCAGTACAATTAATTCCTGTTTGGAGTTCAGTAAGGAGCAAACAGCACAGGAGCATGAGTGGTCCGTATAGGCCCCGGAGCTGGTCGTAGGAGCGCTGGAGGAAGTGCTGAAGTCTGGAAAAGGGTGGCTGCTGGGGCTGTACGAAGACTGAAGGGGGAATTCACAGCCACAGCAGCAGCTGCTGCTGCAGCTGCTAGCGGGTTTGGTAGGATCCGTGGAGCGATTGGCTTTGAAGGTTCCTTTGAAAATACTAATTTTACCTGTGGGGAAGAGAGAAAACAAACAAACAGAGAGACATAATTTGTTCATATTAGGAACACCACAGGGAGCTTGACTTAAGATGGTAAGTGCAAAATCAGGCAAGGCGGCCTCATAGTGGCTATTGACTTTGTGAGCTGCAGGCTTGTGACAGGAGATATGATCTTACAGATTGGACATGGGCGAGCAGGATTTGGTTGGGGACAGACAGTTTCAATGTTCACACCTTATTGTTGAGACTTGCAATTTAACATGAGATTAGGAAACAAAGAAAACCTAAATAGAATCATAGAATCACAGAATAGTTAGGGTTGAAAAGCACCTTAGTATCATCTAGTTCCAACTCCCTTGCCATGGGCAGGGACACCTCCCACCAAATAAAATGGGAGCTGAGCAATCTGCACCAAAGTAATGCTGCATGTACCATACAAGAATTAAATAAAGAAGAATTAGCCATCAAATTAAAAGACCCCCATCTGGACAGCTTTATGATAGAGAACAGAGCAGAATGAAAACGTATCCTATTCCCTGGTCTGACTTTTGTTTTTACCATTAGGATACAAGTTCTACTTAAAATTAAGATCTCCACCTAGCTCCTATTTATTAGCTCTTGTTTCTGAGAACAAGCAAATAAAAAAAGTTTGTCTTGCACCAGTTATGAAAATCTTCTGTGTTTCAGAGGTTCAAATAGGTGGTGAATTCTAAGGGTGCTGTCCTATGTCATCTAGCTGCATCTTCAAAATGTGTTTACTAAGATACAGTTCATTCTTACAAGGACTGTGAAAAAGTGGCAGATATTTCAAAATGTTGTCATGAAAAGAATCTTCCCTATATCACATGCCAAAACATGGTATTTTTATTACTGTTACTAAGGCTTCTCCTTTAAAAACATGTAAATCTTGAGTCTTGTGCAATTATCAAATACAACTCATTTAGTTTCCAAAAACACAGAAAAAACCAACAACTCCTGATGCTTTTCCCAGACTGATTGAATATATTCACAGAGGTCCATTATCATTTAAGAGAATTTACATTTAGTATGCATACAAATGAACATCAGAGTAGTCTATATAGATTTCTGCAGATTTCAGTGGGACTTCAAGTTTCTAATGAGATGCCAGGAGCCTGAATACCTTTGTTGTCCTGGTTTTATAATTCTGAGATAAGAATAGAAACCTCATCCACTGGCAAGGAAAAGTTCCCATTGGCTCTGATGGACTTTTAGTGGGTCTGTGTCCTGGCACGACCTGATGCCCTTTGCAAAGAACATAAACCTGAATATGTGGTATTGCATATAGAGAATATGAATATATATACATATCATGGTACATATCACTGTAAGTACAGACACTTCTCACTCACAAGAAAACAATTTCTCATCCTTGAATTGAAAGGGACTTTCAAATAATTAGCTTGAACTCTATCAATCTGGTATTTTCACCTCACCAGTACCTTGGTGAGTGACTAGTCAGAAAGTAAGGCCAGGAGTACTCCGACATGAACCACCAGCGAGCTTCATCATTACACTATTGCCATATTCTAAAAAGCCTGTGGTTCTTTACCAGCCAGATGGATTTGGGATTTTTACTTTTCCCAATACCCACTGACAACTCTGCTGGCCTCAAGGTCTTTTTAAAGCCCTGAGAGAGATACTCATAGGGGACCAGATTCTGTTATTCTCTTAAAGGAGGATATAACGCATGTTAGATACAAAATTCGTCATGGTGCCTATGAAAAGCAATGATCTGATCTTTTCCTTGATCAGTGTGACACCCACTGATCCAAGCTGTATTCTTCCCTGCTGAACATGTGGCTTTTTCCTCCTTCCCTACAGTTTTTAGTAAGTACTATTTAGAACACACAGAAAAAAACCCCTAAAAATCCTATGTACAAAGTACAGAAAACCCCGGCCCAAAACAACAGGCCTCTGACTGAGGTCTAGAATTACCAGTGAAGGGTGTTTGGACTATCAAATGTCTGATAAACTTTCTCTCCATTGCAGTGTTTTATACATGCTGGACATTTGTGCCTTGAAGAAATATCAAGTTAAGTCCTAATATTACAAGATTTCTTAAACTCTGCAATAGTACCATGGGAATTCATAAGGTTTCCTCTGAAGCATGCAAAACCAGACCAGGCAAAGCAGTACAGATGATACTGAAAACATAGCAACAGAAAGGTTTTTGCCTAGAACAGCTACAAAAATCTAGTACATCCTTTTCCTAACTTCTGTGGAAAAAAATTGGTGATGTTCAAACATTTTTTTTTTTGTCACAAATAACAAAGATTTTATGTGACTTATGTTTATATTAAAAGATATTTATATTTATTCCTCTTGGAGGAATAAAAAACTTCTAACGAAGTTAGATAGCTTTTTAGTTAATTTATCAACATGGCTCTGATTTTACGATAGCTGCAAAATTAGTAATCTTTAGCATATACAATACCCTGCAAGTATTAGTTAACAGGAAAGTCAACATCAAAAGTAAAGTAGCCACTATCTGTTTCATTTTCAATGAAGCAAACTCAGGGACTTGAAAAATTAATGGAGAACAAAGAAAAATCTAGAGCTCATAAAAAACATTTACATTCAAAGTTAAATTAGCACATCTTTGCCTTGTTGCTGTGCCATTCTGCATTTCAAATGACAGCAATTTTGGTATTTTTTTCTATTCAAAACCAAAAAGTCTAAATAGATAAGTGCTGTCATCTATTCTAAGTGTGGTCTCCATTCTACTACACAGATCTGTTCATTTATTACTAACTCATTCTCTCCTCTTAAGACCCCTTGGTCTCTTTGCTCGCCTCTAGCCTGATTTGTATATTGTGAGCAATTGGGAGTGAGGAAGTAGGAAAAAGATACATTGCCTTTATTTGTCTATGCAGCAACTAAATGGTCCTGGCTGGAGTTCTCAAAAAACACCATTACAAAAATTTGTAAATAGAGAACTTTGCACAACAGCAACAGTAATGTAATAGTTATTTTCATCCCCTAGGAAACAATGGATTTCCTAAAGGAATAACAATCCTGTCAGAGAGGCTTTAGTGATTTCTTGTCCTACTTACCACATACATATTTTCTATTCCTTTCAGTACAGCTTATATGTACTGGAGCCCTTGGTCTTCCTGGTGCATTACTGGAAAATCCTATAGGCCTATATCCCTACCAGTGGATCTACCAGAATGTGGCACTGTATTACACTACAACATTTAGGAAAGCTCCTACCCAACTGACTCATATACTCATGAGGTTGGTCCCAACAAAGACAAACTTCTGTTGTCAAGAAAAGAGCTTTAACTTAAAGAGAACTGGGTTTTCACAGAAACAAAGCTCCATATTCTAACAGCATTAAAGAAGATGGTCATGGCATAAGGAGCTAATCTCTATGAGGCCAAGAAGTCAACATCCTCCCACTGCCAAAACGATCTATAAACCCTTACGAAACACCAGAGCACATAAAACAATCATGCAGTTTATCTGATGGAGATGAATGTCAGATGTTTCACTAACCCAGCCACAATATATGCTGTTTCTTAACTGATGGCAGAATCCTAGAGGGTTTTTTATTAAAAAGTAAACATTTTTCTCAGCTATTGAAACTAATAAGAACTGTCTTACAGATAGTTTATCCTGGCAGTCAAAAATGTGACCAAAACTATTCTGAAACTGAGTAGAATGAAATGAGAGATGGAATTTTTCAATTATTTTGTTATCTGAATTATTTTTCTAAATAGAAGAAAGGTTTCATGTTTTATAGAGAATTATTTAGCCATTTCATCGCTATTGTCCTTTGTGAAAACTGGAAAAATCCTGTTTGACATCTGGGTGTTTCTTTCATCTCTTGCTCTTTAATTACCTTTGAAACAAGCTTCTTTCCTGGAGTTATTCAGTTCTACCTACAAAACTGAGGACCCACAGGTTGTAGTCAACACCCATTAGAATATATAAAAAGTCCCTTGTGGGCTTCCATGGCCTCATACACTTGTATACTGCCATTGCTGACACTATTCCTCTCATTTTAATAATTTTTCCACCTACATTTTATAAAACCCCTACTCAGCCTGGTGAAAAAATAAAATAAAATAAAATAAAAATAATTTAAAAAAAACCCAAAAAACAAACCCAACCAACCATAAGTGTTTGACTTACCCCTAGAGGATGTGCTCCCTTCTGGAGTTTGTTGTAAGGGCTGTATTTAGGTTTAGGTGGCTTCCCAGCAGCTCTGTCTTTGTGCCTTCTACTGCTTATGTGCTGTAAAAATACATTGGGGGGGGGGTGGGGTGGGGTGGAGGGGGGGAAAAAGTGATAGTTGTTTAATAGATCATTTCAGATTTTGCTTTTCATAAGGGTGTTCCAACACTGAAGGCTACTGCTCTCTACAGCAGCATTACTTTGACTAATTCAATAACAAATGGAAACAGAGTCTATTCCAATTTGAACGATCCTTTGTGTATCACATACTGGAACTGTGATTTTTAACAGTGCTCAGTTCAGCTTTGCTTCCCCTGTAGTCAATTATTTTATCACCTTTGCTAACTTCAGGTCAAAGACAGAAGCCTTTGAGAAATTCATCTCCATTTATAAAGCACTCATCAAATTCAATTCACTGCTGACAGAAATTTTTGGAAGAATATGAGATAGTAGAGTGTCCTCTATTTGAAGGGGGGCAGAGGGGAAGGTCACAAAATTGTTTAAATCCCTAAGAAACCTGAAGATCTTTCTAAGATTTCAGCTGAAAGATGGTTACATACCAAACTAAGTGACAGTGAAAAAAACTCCACAAAATCCACTATCTTTTTCATGAAATCTATTAGATTTTACAAAAATCCTGCTACACAGGCTTTATTGCAGTATTAGATGTAAGGACCTTTTTCAGTACTATATTATTTGATTTCCATTCTCAACAGTTCTCACAAAAAAAAGCCAAAAGAACTGGACTTTTTTTCTTTTTTTCCTGAAAGTAGAAGGCAAGTATTGCTATTGGCTATTAGTGAACTTATCTTCATTCTTGTAAAGTCCCCCAAGTTTAATTCCAAAAGGCATATGGAATTAAACTAAGTGATTTTCAGAACAAAGGCTTTGCTCATCTGAAGAATGACTGAACATAACTTAGTGCAATTGCAATTTAGAGGTCATGTTTCTCAGTTAGAGTAACACCGATAAAAAAATCCTCTCCAGCCTGCATTTCTAAGCAGGTTATGCAGTGTTCTGTGAAAGTGCTGCCTGCATCCACCTCCACATCTTTGTCAAGTCCAATATCATGCAGTACAGTAAATGGCAGGGTTTATTAGCTAATGACAATTACAGTAGTCAAAAGACAGTTGTAACATGTTGCAGCTTACAGCTTCTATAACTCTTTACAGAAATACATGTAGAATCATAGAGTCATAAACCCAACTAGGTTGGAAAAGACCTTTTGAGATCTCAAGTAATCAAGAGATTTTGAGAAAACATATTTTGTGTAAGGGAAAATCATATCCAAACCAAAATATACAGCATGACAGCCAAATACAAAGGGCAAAATCCATAAGCTCTATTTGGATGTAAACTGTGACACATGCTGACTGTGTTGGTACTTTATCATCACGAAAACAAAGAACACCCAAGGATTCACACTCTGCAAGCTATCTGAGTACCTGTTTCAGTTGTGTCTCAGAGTTTACGTGCACATCACATATTTCACAGTGAAATGTTTTGTTCTGAAGGCCTGTGTTTCCTTTATTCACAGGTCCTTTGCCTTTTACGCCTGCCCGGGGAAAGGCTTTTATGGTTCCACTTCCATTCCGAGCTTCCAGCATAGTTTTGTGCTTAGTCCCTGGAGACATTAGAAATGGGAAACAGAAACAACTTTGGCAATTTGGTTGCATTCATTGTTTTATTTTCTTTTTAAAAGAAAATCATATGAGCCTCATCTTGGTGCCACATGCTGTTCTTGGAATATGCCTGTGTTTGTCTGTATCTGATTCATACCAATGTAACAGTATTTAACATCTGATATTTCATTATTAAATTACATAACTGTAGGTAATGCACTAGAACAAAGCAGCCACACCAGTAAGTAGTGGCACAATCAGATATCCTGATGTGAAGTTAAATGGGTGTGACTTTTCTCATTAACTCCTGCTGCTAATAAAACCTGAACTGTAGCTGCAAAAGAAGAGTAATTTAGCTATTAAAGATGTAGTTGGATTTGATTTGTTGTCCTACTGAATGGATTGATAAACAGTATGTCTTACGTATCTTAAACTTAAATCTGTAATTAACTAATCAGCCTTCAAATCAAAAAGGGGCAGAGGTTTTTTTGCCAGCAACCTATGGATCCTGGACAGAAACCGAAATGTGTGAGAAACGTACAGGTGAGAAAATTGCACTTGAATTTTTTATTAAAATAAAGACTGGATAGAAAACAAGTGTCCTGTAGTGTTACCTTTATTCAGACTGAACAATCTCTTATACTGTTGACTTCCACACAGGCAGGCTGTGATCATAACAGATTGTTTTGTGTACAGAATTAGTGTACCACGGGTAATTGCTATATGCACTCACACGTGCACTTTTAACAAGCATGCATGTGTGTGAGCATACACACAGTTTACCAGCATAGACAGCAAAAACTTGGAAGGTTGTGTTTAAATATTAAGAATAATGTTTTGATTCTCATCTTGATCAGAAAAATGTTGAGTCTGACCCTTATGTGAATTTAAATAGCTTTATGAAGTTGAATTTTAACCAGTTGAAGACCTGGCATACATCAAACACAGCATTTAAAACTGACTAGGCTTTGTTTCTCGTGAATACCAACAAATTATCATTTCCTTTTTAATTTAAGTGGATTCTTCAGACATGCCAAAGTTAATTCCTATTTTATTACATCATGAAACCACCAATCATTTTGCTGCAGGTATATGATCACTGTCTCTATGTTTCAAACCTTAGGCTCTCTGTCTGTCTCTTAAATCTATTTACCCTGCTGGCAGGTAAGCCCCAACATCCAAAATCAGGAGATTTTCTGTAGGATGGTTATAGGTGGTCATTGCCACCATATCAAATCCCAAGATCTTCTAACTCTGTTCACCACACAGCCAATCAATGAGATACTTAAAACAGTGACTGTGAATGATGGCTTGCTACTACTGGCAATTATTGAAGCTACTAGCGCTAACAACATGAAAATGTTTGGAAATTAAGAAACTCTCATATAGTAGTTGCTATCAGTTGATGAAAACAAAAGGAAAATATACATAATTTTAACAGGTTATTAACAGACAATATGGAGCTAAGAATTCTAACTCACATTGGACTCCAACTGACGCTCCCTCTTTCAGCCTTAATTTGTTAGATTTCAAACAAAACTAATGGCATTCATACTCAGTTTGCTAGCTGGCACAAACAAAACTATGCAAACTCTGAACACCAAAGGTAATGAAGCATGAGCTGTCATTTAGCACTCTAAGGTTTGGAAGTTGCAAAAGCTAAAATGTAAGAAAATGGGTAACTTGCATGCAATAAAATCCCTTTCTTCCCCCTTTATGAAAGACTCTTTGCCTGTCATTTTTATTCTTTAATAGTTAATGAATTCCTCGTAATTGCCAGTTTTCTGCCACTTCTTTGTCTCCTGCTGCAAGAGATCTAATCTATTCAGGAGAAGATAATTGCATAGCTCTTGAGACAGAAGGAAAAAATGGAGAAAAGCAAGCACTGCTCCATCTCACCACTGTTGTGCGCCTCCAGCTGCGAGGCAGAGTTGACAGCGACTTTGCATAGTGAACAGTACAGCAGTCTTTTTGCTTTTTCTTCCTCAGTCTCCACGGAAGGGCATGTGGTGCTGCTAGTGGCTGTTGTGGGGACTTTCTCCACTTTAGAGGTGATCTCAGTTGTCATAACACTGCTCTTCCGGATTTCAACGGTTGTCGTTGTTGATATTGCTGGTGTCTCTGTGGTAACGTCTGTGGGCAAAGAGAGGAGATGGAAGGAAACACAAAAAAAGGGGTTTTGACCTTTGGCATTTGCTTGTTTCCATCCTAATGCCGCAACTGCACAGAGAGCCAGACTGTGCTGGTGATGGTTTGACTAATGGTAATGAACTAAATCTGACCTTATTCTTTGTATTTTTTGTGGTTACAAAATACGGTACTCCCATGTATCGAAATGAGATGGATTCTGTCTCATGCCTTGTGCTAGCACCCAGTAAATACAGATTTCATAAATTGAAAAGACAAGTCATTAAAACTGCACTGTGCAACTGAAAGATAATCCACTAGAAGAGGTTGTGTAATTTACCACTGTAATAGTCAGTTAAAATTTATATGTAGCACTTCAGATGCATAAACTGCCATAGTACCACACAATACTTGTGCTGATTATGAGTAGCCGAGCTAAAGTTTTACCATTCTCTACTAAAACTAATATTAAAATAATATCTGATAATGATATCTGATAAAATAAAATGTTAAATTGATGCTTCACTTGGGATTAGCCAAAACTAATATAAAATGATACATAATGAATAATACACAGTATACATTTATCAATCTATTATTTTTAACCATTATTACATAATAACAATAAATAAGAATACTACTAATTAAATATGCAAAATTCTATATCTGAGACTTACACAAACACTAAGATTTCCATTTTTCATATCAGTGGTATGTTTGGAAAAACTGTAAGCATATTATAAACCTAAACCTATTTGCAAATCTACTGCTTGCATCTAAGAACTTGTGCTTTTTCTGTAGTTTTCAAATTCAAGAGAGAGAAAATACACAATTATATTGTAGTTTGAATAATGCATAGATGAAATTTGGATATGGCAGTTTCATATGGTAGTTAAGTACTTAGCAGAATAGAGAACAGCAAGATACAGCAGTGAGCCAGTGGAGAAGACAGCAAGTAAGGGATAGGAAAAGGAGAGTAAGGACAGGAGCTGTTCTAGCTTTGCACTGTTGTATTTTGTCATATTAAGTCCTACTGAGTAGCAGTTTCTCCTGTACGAAATCATAGTTACTTGACTGAGATATCCCTGGAACTGGGTACGTTCCAACATAGACTGCTAATTTTCTTTCATACACCCCTTGGTGTTAGTGGTGCTCTACCTGTACTGTGCTTTATGCACTGCAATTTATAAGAATAGGCAAAATAATAATTCATTTGCTGATAGATCTCAGTATGTGCTGTGGTGCAGTAGGGACACAACTGACTGATGCTGCAGAGATGTGTTTCAGCTTGTTCAACAGCTTTGTTAATGAAGAACATACCTAATACCTTAGCAGACAATAGCGAACTGGGAGCAACCACAAACAAAGAGACATGATTCAAAACAATACTGAGAAACAGTCTAGAAAATTAGATAGTTTTCAGCAAAGACAACTGCAGGAGTCCACACTCAGTAGGATTAATTTGATCTATTAAAACACGATGAAGAACAACAACCCCAAAACTACTTTTTGAGGACTTGTTTGATTTTATGTTGTTTTCTTTGCTTGTTTATGAGCAAAAGCTTTCAATAGCAGGTAACAAGATGACGAGATCTCTCATATCATTGTGTTACGAAACAGGTCCCTCCCCATATTGGAAGCCCAAAGTGAAAGCTACATGAAGTATTTTCTTCTCCTCTAATCAGTACTTAAAGGCCCTGTGTCCAGTCTGGGGACTGCAAAGTCAAAAACGAAAAATTACCTGCTTTGTTGTTAATCCAGCAGCAATATAAATGACAACCAGCAAGAGGGTGAGGAAGCCAAAACAAATCAGATGTTTAGAAAACATGGACTGTAAACATGGAAGATGAAGGGTAAACACTGAAAACATTTTTTAGATCTGTAGAAGGTATCTAAAAATAAGAGAATAAACTCTTTCTGTGATCCTTCCTAATAGGACACAGACTATTGGATTACATCAAGAGAGCCTTAGATTAGACATCAGGAAATCCGTTCTAATATTAAAGCTTGGGAATAGCCTACCTGCAGAGATCTGGAAATACTGCCTACTGGAGGACTTGAAACTGACTGACCAAATATCTGCAGGAGCAACCAACCCAGGTATGATTCCCTTTCAGTCAGTGGGGATTTGACCCTTCAAGACCTATTAATTTCTGTACATTGTATATTTTGCAGTGTTTGTAACATATTTTCCCATTTAATTTTCAAAACCCAAATGTTATTTAACAATTATTATTCATAAAACTAAGAAAGCAGAATTTGTCATTTGAATATTCTACATACTGCCAGGCATTAAAGCATATATCAAAAATAAGATCCTGCTTAACACCTCATTTTCTTCCTGAGAATGAGTCTGGAGGTGGTTATATCCTGAAAGTACCAGCCATGTCAAATACTGGTGCAGAAGGAACAGTATTACTTGCTGAACATTCTGTTCTTATTTATTATTTTTTTACAGACCAACAATAATGTTTCAGGAAAACCCAGCATGTTTTGAAATATTAAGGTTTTTGTTGGGAAATTGATGAGTAAATGAAGCATTCGTAGATCTGTCCACAAAATTATACATTTAACTAGTCACTCCTTTCCCATGCCAAAGCATCTGAAAGTCAGTGTTAGCTTTCTTTCAGTTGAAAGTTGCCACAGTGAAATTATTTTCCTCGAAAGCCCAATCTCAGCAGTACATAACACTGGTCTTAGAACTCCAGTTTCTCCATCTTGGTTCTACCATAGAGTGGTAGGTTCAGTCAACGTACTTTCCTGGTGAAAAGGAAGGCAGAGGGTTGATGGCACCAGGGAGATGGAAAGACATTAACATTCGCTCAGGACTGATGGCAAATTTGGTGCTCATTCTAATCTTGCAGGAAATTAGGTATGTACATCATATGTAAATCACCATTTAACAGCTTTACAGTGCAAAGGGTCAGTATTCTGCCCCAAGCAAAGAAAACCTGAGGCAATGAAGTGCAACAAAAACTTAAATAGCTGCAGATTTTATTCAGCTTCAAATATCTGACCTCCTTTATCTATGTCATCTAGTATTTCCCTATGTAATTATTTTAAAGTGAAAAGAAAATGCAATCCATTTTTTTTAGTCTTTTTGCAGGTATTTTGAGATGCATGCGTGAAAGCAGCATTGTATATAGAAATTAAACTAAAAATGTTAAATTCTTCATACTCTTCAACTAAAAAAATAGTCAGTGTATATACTCTGCATTTTCAAAAGGTGTCCTACATAAACACATTATATATTCCACTAATGTGAATGCATTAATGACTCAAAACATGGACAAGAAAACCATCTAAGTTCATCATATAAAAGCCACCACAGATTTAAAGCTGCTTCTCCTCATATAAACTTTAGAATTATCTGCAGGAATTAAGAGAAAACATTCTAATAGCTGTCAATTAAGCTTACAAAGAGGAAATTCAAATCCTCTTCTCACCAGAAATTCTAACCTAACCAGCATGAGTCTCTTCCAATACATTACAGTATTGCTGCCTGTACACATTTCAGTGCCCTAAATACAGGGCACAGCATTAAAGGTATAAAGGATTAAAAAGCCACAACCCATAAACCAAATCAACAACAAAACCAGCAAAAAAAGGAACAGGAAGGCATTTGAATTGATGCCTTGAAGACTGAATCAGCATTTTTTAACATTATGTTATGACAGTGCTTTAAGAACTATTTCAATAATAAATGATCTAAAATCAAGCTGCGAATTCAGTCACAGTTAAAGGGAAGATTTGTTTTTGGTGACGCAGGCTTGCAGCATTGTGCTATTTTCATACCAGTGGCCTGGAGCAAATATTCATTATTGCCACTGTCACTACTTGGCTTTGGCATAGAAACTGATTGCTAATATTGTATGGAACTGGACTCCAGCAGCAAAAAAAGGGAACACTTCAGGATTCAAAATAATCCGTTTTTATTCCTGGTCTTAATATAGCCACAGAATAAAAATAATAAACAAATACTGTTAAGATCTAATATTGGTCACTGGCAAAATCAAAGAAATATTTTAGCAAGAAGACAAAGCCAAATGAAAAACATTCTGTGAGAACTGACTCCTTTGGGTACTACAGATACCACAGTTCAAGTGGAAAACTGGAAGTGGATTAAGGTCCTCCTAAATAAGCAAGATTAATTTTATATCCCAGCTACAGCACTCACGTATTTTCTTTATGTTGAAGAAACAGAAAATTACAACTCATGTTTTCCTTTTATGTGAAAGTTTTACTCATCAGTTCCTGCTACTGTGCGTCAGAATTTCTTATCCTGAAACCATAAATAGACCCATAGACAGAAAAGTGATCTGACTTCAAAGAAATAACAACTATTTATCAATGTGCTTTTAATTCTGCAATCTCTAGTGGCATGCATTTAAAAATATCTGATTTAGCACATACCCACACATTCTGGTCTCATTTAAGTCAAACTTTGCCTTTGAAATGAAAGGATTGAGCATTTGGCTCACAATGTTGTCCAGGAAAAAAGAAAAAACAACAAACAAATCATAAAACCCCAACTCAAACATCCCACCTCCTGCACAAACTAGAAAGCATACTCTTTTTCATAACAAAGAAAACTTGATATGAAATATTTCATTATACTATAAAATGTCTTCGTATTGCAAATCCTCTTCTCACCAGAACTTCTGACTCGCTTGTAACAAACCAGCTTCACGTAACAGAATGCCCCATGTGGGTGCTTGACATTGGTGCGTCCAAAAGACACTTGGCATATTATTTTACTGCCTGCTAAGAACCGGGTCCTTAGTTTCCTTGGGTGGCTTTGAAAATCTCATTTTCCATGTCCCCTCTGGTAATTGCATTTGAAGATAAGAGGTAATTTCTTTTGAATCTATAAATACAACAATGGAGTACATAAAAAGCAAAGTACCATCCCCAAAATAACTGCAACTGATTTGGGTTTGGTTTTTTTTTTTTAGTGTTTGGCTGACTTTCTGTACTTACATGCTAAAACATAAGCATGTGGGCTAGCACACTGGCTGGCTCTGGCTCTTAAACAAAATACTTTGAGGATCTTTGACTCAAACGTATCAACTCCTCCTCCTTTATATGCACAGAATACAAATTGTATATTTTGTGGTTAGTGGATATTTAGCCCATTACAACGTATCGCACAGAAAACTCTCTCAATATCATATTATGAAAATTCCAGTCATTAAGACTTTGTTTTATAATCAAAGCCTGGATTCAATCTGTTTTTTTATAGACACATACTTCCCAGAATGGATTATCTTTTACTTGGAGAGTCAGAAGTATATTTTTAGAATTTGGGAGGATCCACGGAAATTTTCTGCAAGAAAAATCTACTTACAACAATATGGTTTGGAGAGTTAAATATCATACACACAGGCTTTTTTGGTATAAAGGATTAAAGTATCTGACCAACAGTTTACTTAATGACCTCCTTCAGCAACGACATGAAATATTGGAAATCTTGATATTTACCTGATCTTTTACAGGATGGGTACTGATTAATAAGCTACAACAGAACAGTCAAGAGCTCTGAAGTAATAAATAAAGTTGTGTATGACCAAACAGAAACAGAATTTGGGAACTTTTACATGCTGCCTTTTCTGAACGTCAAACACCAGCCATTCGTTTGTTTTCTCTCCCGTCCCCATCACTACTCTGTCTCTTCAGTCACTTTTCATTCTAAAGTTCCTTGTCACTGTGCCTTGTCTAGGTGTCCATCAAGATTGCTTTTGATATCCAGAAAGTGAAAGGCTGAATGTATCTGAGGTATAGCCCAAACTTTTGCTCTAATGTACAGAACAAGCACTATTGGGAAACTGAAGGACTGCAAACTTTCCAGGACCAGCATGAAAGTAAAATACCATGAATTTTCTTGGTTCATAACTGAAGAACCAATGACCTCAGTATTTTGACCAGTCCTTTTTTTTAACAAATAAATTACATTATACACACTTGTCACTCAGAAACAAAGGATGAAGAAACAAGCAGTTCCGCAACAAGTGTCTTTACTGCTGCCTTTATACCATGCTTCCTGGTGACACACCTTAGTGGTGACCTGATGGGAGCGAGACAGAAAACAGGATGTTTGGTGACAAAAAGTGTCCATAGAGAGAGTGAGAGTGAACAGAAAGTAGCAAACTTCACGTATTTTTGCTCTGTAGATTTTTTTTCCCAGTTAAGCTCAATTCTGCCAAGTCCTAAAATGACCTTCTTCATTAATTAGCAGTACACAATCTTCTAATGAAATTACACCTCATTTTTACTAGCAGTTCCCTTGGTTTAAAGCACAGTTCATTAATCCTGAACAGGATGAACTGCAGAGGGATGACTGCATTCCTGTTGAGGTTAATTGAACAGTGCTGGCAGCAACAGCAACAGCTGGGGGTAAAGACCTGTGGAAAGGGAAGGCGGAAGGTAGGGAAATGTCACACTGTGTCTGGTTTTGGGTTCTCAGGCAAATGTAGCTGACAAAAATATGAGTGGAAGGAAAGGAGACGATGAGGAGAAACCATTTATTTTTCAAGTTATTTTAAGTAACTCTTGGTGACGGCTGTGTTTGGGCACTGAGCTGTCCTTTCTATTATATAGATTTCTCCTCAGCCAGGCAGAAGTAAAATAACTTTCATCAGCTACAAGTGAGAGTCCCCACACAAGGAGCTGCAGAAGAACAGGTCACTCACTGGCTGTAGCTACTCTTGCCATCTAATTAATAAGACTTGTGTTGTGAAAAATTGAATTTGAAACCAGGACAAAGTGTTTGTTTAAAGGGTGAAGCTCACAGTCAAGTGCAAAGAGGATTTTGTAGACCGTGGTTTCAGTGGCCCTACTAAAATAACACATTTTCTACTTTGACTCTAACTTACAGGAGGGTGCTGGATTCCATTTCAATAGTTAAATTTTTTTATTTTGGATGCTGCAATGTAAAACACTGCTTTTAAGATAAGGAATAAAAGATGAACATGGTGGTTTGATCACCTATATAGAAGGGAAGCTGGATTGTCCTATACATAGGTGTCTCATGCTTGGCAACACCAAAGACTATGCTGGCAAACTGCCACCAGTTTTACATCTGCACCTGCTTCAATACGCATTTCCCAACTTTTAAGTGGAATCAAAAACGTATCTGTAGTTCACCCTAATGCATGAGCAGGAACAATGCATCAGAGGCGTTTACTGTGGGTAGAAATCCAAGGAATTGAAAATGAGTCCTTAAAAGCTTATAGCCCACTAAAGAAAAAGTTTCTGTAAAATATACTAAATCAAAACGAATTTGCCCTGAATGTACCTTTCAGCAGCATGGAGGCTAACACATGCACAGCAGTCCTCACCTGTATTATTAAATTCTCTTATTCTCCAAAACAGGCCAGCTGCATATGAACTGCCTGTTGCTCTTTGGCTCAACTGAACTCCAGACTACGCTCAGGGTTATCTGGGAGGTTCAACTTTGGCCAGAAGTCATCCAAAGACAGCCCTAGTAGTGGAAATGAATGGATGATTGCATTCCCATGTCCAGGAACATCGTTGGCACTGCGTGAATCATTAGTGTAGGTAGTCCAAAACATTACTTAAAAATAGGCCCTGCCTCACCACCAAGGTCTAGGTAGCCGAATTATACATAGTCAGTACTGGAGGCAGTAATTCCTCGAGGAGAATTGAGGGAGCAACTTTTGTCTGTCACTGACAGTAATGGCTTTAAAAGAATACCTCACCACCCAAACACCCATTAAGGCTTTGACTCAAGCCACATACCTGGAAGAATGAATTGCCCTTACCGAGGCTAGTACTTAACTGATTCAGTCAGTCTCTGCCTACTACTCCTGCTGCCCCCATATGACTCCCCTGCCAATATGGGAAAGGAAGCAGCAGCCAAGCTGTTATGTTCCAGCTGCAGTGATGGAAGTGAGCTTTGAAAGGGGCTCTCCTCCTTACACTCCTTTCTCTAAAGAGAGAAATAGAGCAGACACGGTCCAGGATATACACTACTGGAGACTGAGAAGTATTTTTCACAGAACAAGCAGGCCGGCAAAGCCTATTTAAAACTAGATATCATAACCAGTTCACTGTGGAATCCTTCCCCCAGCAATCTGCCACCAAAAACAAAGGAGTGCTGAGAAGTATTAATCACTGACAGAAGGAGAGAAAATACATTGCTTTCATTAATCAAATGGAACAAGGAATGAACTTCACTGCAGATTGCACAGAAACACTTTCCATTTTAAGTAGGGAGTTGATTTTTTTTTCATTATAAGCAAACTGAATGTCCTCTTTAAAACCTCCATCTAAACTCTAAATTTCAAAATAAATTAAAACAACTGGAATCCAACTCAGAATTTCAGAGAACTCTACAGGCCACTCCCACAAGTATAATACCTCATGGCATTCTTCTGTCTTGATTCCAGTAATAATTCAAACTATACCCTTTACAGCAGCTAACTTCCTTTACTAGAGAGCACTGCTTTTGGCAATAAACTAATGTTGTGTCTAATACAGGAAATGCCAGAAGCTGTTCTAGCATCTGTTGTAACTGTGTAACTTTTTTCAGTTTAGTTAGGGCAAGGAGAGCCCTGAGAAGACATACATTCTTTCAGACATTCGTCTTGGAGGACATCAGAAGTAGAGGCTGTAGCAGATGCGTTCTGTGGACTTATCAGCAATGGCTTTCTCTACAACCACCTGCTCTTCTATAACCAGTTGAGATACCAAACACCCAAATTTTGGAGGAACAAATTTCACAAGGAATTGATGAGAGAAGAGAACAGGAGATGGTAGTGTTATTAACCTTAATCATTAAATAACTGTTTTGATTTTTCTGCTATCCTATTTAGACTTCTAGTAGTCCTCTTCAGTACAATGCTTTTACAGGGGTTTCTTCCTTGGAATTTTTCCAAGTGGGTGCCAGCGAAAGGAAACCTTTTGCAATTTCTAGAATCTGTGAAAGGATCTATTACTACTCACAGCTGCAGTTACTATGACCATCTATTTAAGTTGCTTTTACATCTCCAGCAGGGTCCATAATCTAAAATAAATGTTTCTACAATTACTTACACCCCCTCTACTCCTTCCCCTCTCCAATCCACCACAGGTTGCTTCTAGGCTGAAACAAAGGGCTTATGAAACACCCTATGTCATCATTACAATTAAAGGCATTGAATGATGTTTACAGAGTTGCGCAGACAATCCAGATCAATAATTTCTAAATAACTTGCTGTCATCACAGTTCTGGGCATGGTTTACAGTTTTGTCTTGTTTCTTCATATTTTTTTTTTTTTTAAATAAAAGAATTATTTTGTGCAACATTAGCAGTCTCTGTTGGCTATCATGTGTCAGTCTTCTACCTTCAGGCAGCCTGCAACCAACTGAACTATTAGTCTAATTACGTTAGTTGGCAGAAAAAACAAGTAAAGCACAGTGGATGCGCTTTAGGTGGATAGATGGTCCTGGAATTCCTGGAATTAGGCAAAGTGCATGAGAAACCTGCCTGCTTCATTAATTTAGTGAATTCCCTCTGATCAAATTTTCTCTTTGTCAGAATTTGAAACAACTGTTTTTGTCTCTTCCAGTGGCATTCCCTGGCATCATACACATATCCATCAGAGAGGTTACCAATACTTTGCTTCTTATCAGACAGCTCTACATATGCAAAATGGAAGAAGTGATGCCTTCCTAGCCCAAAGCTGCTCTGGTGAATCATATAGAGTCTTCTGCACACAAGTAACAGTGCAAATCACAAATGTATGTCATAATGGCACAAAACATAGAAACTCCAAGTTTCAAAGCTTATGGAATCAAATATATTATTTGATTAAACCAATTACACATAAAACGATGATGGGGTTGCATTTTAAGACACAAAGCTAGCAGAAGAGACCATAATAAGGAAAGACTTCTCTTAATTTGCAGTGACAGAAACCGAAAGCAATGGCACACTAATGAAAGCATCAAAATTGCAGCCCAAGACTAGCTTCAGCAAACATATGCGGGTTCCTGGATGAGGCATTTAGTTCCCTCTATGCTTTGGCCTTTTCTTATACATTTGCTTGTAAGGCTGACACTAAAGGCTGATGTTATCTGAAAAGCTGAAAGTGATGTGCTAATACTCACAGTGACATAGTTGTTGTATTGGCCAGTACTTGCAAAGACAAAAGTTCTGTCATGTTGAGGAAATGCTACGTTTTAAGCAGTGTGATTCTTAGGCAGTTAGTCATAGACAATCTGTTCAGAAGAAATGTCATGGAGGTACATTTAAAGAAAACAGCCCTGTACAACAGGAGTAGGGCTGCTAATAACTACAAACTGCGCTAGTTCTGTAATGGTTGGTCTTTTCACATTCTGTTTTCCAGTAGGGGAGGATATTAATGAGCCTAATTACAGTTTTTTATCAATTTCTTTGGTAAACCCAAATTGTCATTCTCTACATGTGCCACATTTTCCTTTGTATGCTATTCTTTCCCTAACAACGCAACACAGTAGCAACAAAAGTGGCTTCAGCTTCCCTTCTAAATGTGGATGCAAATACTACACTACTTACAAGATCATACCCTAGCTCCCTCTGTATTTGTTTTTTCCTTTCTTGTACATGACAGTTATTCAGACATGACTAGATGTCACATCATTCAGACCCAGCATTTGGTCTTAAAAAAGAGAAAGAAAGAAAATAAAAGTTCTCCTTAGGAGCATAATATACTTTACTACTGGTTCCTTAGTTTTCATTCTGTCATATAGTTAAATCTCTCTTCCATGTACACTATAACAGAGAAAAATATATAAGAGTCCAGGAAAACAGTAACACAAGCAAAGATATTTGAATGTTGCCCTCATTTGTAGCTATTTCATGAAAAACTGAATGTATTTTTCATATTAATGTTTCCACAGTGCCTAGGTAAGTGGAATTTGCATACCTCAACGGCCTTTCAGCCATCTAAGTATTTTTTACATGAACGCGCAAGTACAAAGTATCACACATTTGCAAAAATCAGATCACCAGTCCACAGCCACACCTTCACTCAGCTTAGCATCACTTACTTAGGACCACTTTTCATCACACAGCATTTTAGAAAACAAAGGTTGTGCACAGCTCTTCTGAAACAAAGCTTAAAATATGCAGTCTCTGAAACAGCAATACACACTATGTAATGCAGGTTTTGGCCTTTTTAGAGAATGCCAGTGATTTTATTTATAAAACCTGGAAATGATTGATTCTCAGTATAAAGAATTTGGCCAACACTTGCACAAACAGTTTCCTTATGTAATGCTTATCCATTATCCACTTGGCTGGTTGGTAGAGAGCATCTTAGCTCTCCTTCAGAAAAACTGCATCAGTTGTGACACTGTAAGCCAACTGATTATAGTAGTACTTTAGCTACAGTCTTGGAAGATATACCTATATAGATTTTTAAGTTATTTTGGTGAGTGGAAGAGAAAGACTGTAAACTGACCAAAAAATACTGGTTCCTCCTTCTCAACGCCTCCAAACTGGAGATCAAGTGAAACTGTAGATCACTAGATGTCTCGATCCACGACCATGAGACAGATGAATGCACTTTTAAAACTGTAAGATTTGTTTTTGTGAGATGAAAAAGAAGACGGAAAAAATGTCCAAAGCATCAACTCTAGGCTTCCTCTCCCATGAATCCAATAGCAAAAACTGTAAGTCAGTCATAAACATCACAGTTTCCGAAACTATGTTTTTATAAATTTGTTCTTATAGCTTTCAGACATTCCTATTAGAGATTAAGGTGAAGTTCCTGTAGGTAAGCAGTGTAATAATCTAAACACAATTCACATCAAAGCAAAACCCTTCGTTCCTTTTATCCTTAGTCTACACTTGACAGTAGAGATGATACTCCAAGACTTCAAATGCTACAGCATTCAGTAGAAGATGCAGCTTTGAGATGGTGAAAGAACTCTTAGAAATACAGTATAAAGAAGACTACCCATGATGAGGCTAAAAATTCGAGGTAGAGTGGGACCACCATTAGCTATGAGAGCAAAGTATTCAGTGCTTATTAAATATAAGCAGACCTCAAATACATGACTTCTTTTTACACCCTTCACATTTTAGAGCTGTATTTTAAGTACTGTTTTAAGTTGCAAACCACCCATAGCCCTTACAAAGACAGTTTGAAACCAACTAAAGGTAGAAAAGTCAAAACAGAGCGCTTAAAAGCAAGCAACCAAGATGACTTCCTATGTATTTCTCCTTCTTTTTAACTGGACTTTTCAAGTTGGTTTTTTTTTCTTCTTCTTTTTTCTTCTTTTTAAGGGAAAAAAATTATAGTGGTTTTGTTTGGGGTTTTTTGTTTGTTTTATTTCCTTTTTTTTTGTTTTGTTTTTTTTCCCCATAATATTTGTTATACATTTTTGTGTGTCCTTTTATGTCTTCTCTTTCTACTTTTCTACTTGTCGGAAAAGTCAATAAAAAGCCTCATATAATAAGCAAGCAAGCAACCACTTAAAATCCACTTACTGTTCATTTCAGTATGTAATCATCAACATTGCCTTCATCAGGATATGACCTCTTATGCTTCATTGACATCAGAACTTAGAGATGCCAGAAAGATGAACTGGATTAAAATGCCTTCTAATCTTTCTTCTTTTGGGATCTAAAGACATAGTCCACGATAACTGACATTTCAGCCCCATATTAGGTAAGTTTGTGGTTGCACACGAGACTGACATTATTTAGGTATTATGTCAGAGAACTTGCTCAGCTTTGGAAAAACTGCGTATACTGATTTCAACCTTCAAATTTCTTCTGTTGCATGGTTTGTCTCTCAGTTTATGTTTCTAGGTTCATTGCAACCACATAAGCAAAGCTTGTGGATGGATCATTTCCCTCTGAAGAAACAGGCATACCTTTAAATCATTCAGTGGATGAACCTGAGAGTTAGCAAGCATTTTTTTTTTTAACGCATTAGTTATAACTTAGTCAACTGATCAATGTATCTCTCTGCAGACTTAAGTTTTTCACTAATTCTACAAATAAATATGATTGGACTGGAAAGTATCCATGCTTGGTAACATCATTCTTTTTGTGACTTCAGGCTGCAACAGCTGTTTCAAATGTCAGCAGATAGGGCAGAATTAAAAAGGATAGACAATGTGGACAGGGGAATTGCAGATCTAACCTATCTGTGCCTAATGCCAAGAAATCTGCAGATGGATAGCTGATTATCAAGTCTTTCTTCCAAATTTATTAATACTTTTAATCAGTCCAAATGTGCAGCTGCCACAGTGCCAAATGAGATGAGTCCAATGAAGATCTCTTTACTCTATGGGGATACTGAAAAAATGCCATATAACAATTGATAACTCAGGGAAAACAAGTTTTAGCAAAATATTATGATAATCAGTGTGGGTTTTTTTTTTTCTTAAAAAAAAATCTTTGAAATTAAGCCTGCTAGTTTTTATAGAGCACACTCATCTAGAATATTTCCCTCAAAGATATAGCTTCTAAATAAAACTCTGGGCTTCTCATTCCATTACACGTAGGTAAAGGTCTCTTGCGAGCTGATTACACTGTATCTCTGACTACCAAGTTATCCTTTAACAACATTTTCTGACCTAAAATATTCCTTAATTCTTATCAACAGTAACCACTAAAACCAAAGAAGTACTTTGTATAATCTCACTTTTGCTGATTTTGGTTACTGCAGCATTTCTGCTGAGTTTGAAACTGGTACTACTGGTCTAAGACATGACATAATCAAGTCCTCCCCAAAGCAATCACTAGGAGTGACGAAACTCCCTAGTCACTATGGGCTGAATTTGCAGTATTAGAGTCCTGGTTACCCTGCTTGTTTGTTCAAATCCAGGTTGAGACCACAGATCAGAATTTTTCTGTATGTAGCACCAAAAATGGTACCAGATAAATAGTTCTTGCAATAATAAATCTATGGAAAATTTTCAAAAACATCCCTTCTACAAAAATAGTGCGTTTTTATCTTTTCACATATTCTTGTATGTCAGATTATAATTACTAGAACTAACCAGCTGAATTTAAGGGAGGATGACAACACCTTTAGGCCTAAATTGTGACCTACTTTTTCTTAAATATAATTTCTCATACCTGGTAGCAAAGTCCATGTAGTTCTTTATATGTGTTTTTTCCAAAACAAACGCTTCAATGATGTTTTTTCTAAAAAAAGAAAATAAATAATGCCAGCATCCATACAATAAAAAAAACCAATCTGCATGCACGATGGAGGGGAACAAATGGTAAATATTTTTTGCTGTTTCAAGCTTCCTAGAGATAATGTTTGCATCAGAAACAGTAAATCAAATGAATTTGGCAATTATGAAAAATATCTCAGCAATGTTCTTACAAACTAGAAACATATTCAGCTCAAAAGTTTATCTACTCAGCCTTTAAACATTTTCCATTAATCTTGTCTATATATATACTGCTTTTTTCCATTTGAACTTTAAGGCTTTTAATACTTCTTCCTTCCAGATTTTCTCCTTTTCCCCAGCCTAAGAGCTCAGTAATTCACAGGCTGCTGCTTTATGACCAAAGTCTTGCACTACACTGGCTCATATCACCAGTATCAGCAGCTGCTGTTAAATCACCTGTCAAATTTGCAAAATTCTCACTCAATTTACCCTGAATGCCAGACTTGCACTTTTTTGTCCATGTTTCTGCTCATGGTGTTTACACAAGGGTTCTGCTGGGACCAATGGACGACTAGCTTGAGCTTTATGCACAGATGATCCTTTAATACCAACTGCCTCTCTACTAGGAAATGGAGAACAGAGCAGATTTCAAGGGTAGGTTGATGTTTTATGTACTGGGTTGCATGAACCAATAATTCATCTATGAAGTACACAGTTTTGCATCTGGAATATCAACCTGGAAAGCCAACAGTCCAACCTATTGTGCAAAGTCCAACCTATTAATTTTAATCTTAAAAATTCATTAATTAATATGCAATATACTTATCCATTTTGGAAACAATTTTATCACTTTGCATATGTGGAACATAAACTGGCTTGCATGTACAATATGCTAATTTCTATGAAAACTCATTCATTTATTATCAGATAATGATAATAAAGCCTTGCAAATAGTGCTTACAGAATTGCAGCCCAAAGTGACAGTCTCCTACTCCATCTTCTACATCTTCTACTCCAGAACAAAATGTCTGGAGAGTCAATGAGATCTTACGAAAACTGTTTTTCTGGAAGTTATGGCAGTTACATGAGATCTCTTGCAATTCTGGAACAGACCTCTACAATAACAGAGGTACAGGGATGTAAGGGATACTTTGGGTCAAAGTTATTTTTCATCCAGATGATAAGAAGAATTGCATAATGACTCTTATATCACATAATGTTCCTCTTGGATGCATGGCATTAAGGGGAGATGGAAAACCCTTCAGCATTTCATCAGTTCTTCCTCCTCCTCTATGTAAACATGACTGGATTGAAATCCAGATCTGCCAGACCAAATAAATTCAAAGAAATTCAAGGCAAAAAGCCCAGGTTTCATCTAGAATTACTCCTATGAAATCCAAACATAAATCTTACAGAGTTCATAGAATAAAATTGATTAGCTACAATTTCGCTTTAGCAAATCCTTATCACTAAAAGCTCTATAGGTCCTTAGCATTGAATTATGTTTTTATGCTTGCTCACTCCAGCTGCATAGTTGCAGGATAATCAGAGTACTGCACTACTTTATACACAATGAAATACTTATAAGTGCACATGCACACACACCACAATGTTTTTATATTACAGAAGAATCTTTATTCCCTCTCCAGTTCATTTTGTTGTGCAAGGAAGACAGTTTTCAGCCACTGACAGTGATTTTCACCCTCTGTTAAGGTGCACTTTTAGCATTTTGAACACGTACCATGTTGATGTTAAAATGTCTGTAATAAAATGTGCTAGTAAATAGCATACAGTAGCTCCATTTGTGAATCCGTCTGTCAAGGACACACCTCGCTGCTTACTCTGTGAAATACTAAATTGTTTACCTTGTTTACCTCCATGAAGAAAATACCATTTTGTTGCTGTTTTAAACAACTATATTGTTGCCTGGTTTTATATGAACGGATTAGTTACCTGATTTTCTCTCTGAATCACTACTTTATTTTGAGCACTCCTTTCCACACACATGACAGTAAAATTTAACCTTTCTATATTTGCATATCTCTGAACTTTTAACCAAATTTAGGACAGAGTTTCAAACTGTTGTAACAGTAGCAGTAGTAATACCAACAATATTTGACTCGTGATTTTTCAGACTGAAGTATTGACCATGGCCTTGTAAACCACTGTCTTGACAAAAACAGCACACAGGTATGGCACAGTTTGGAACATCAGCCTCTTTCTGCACCAGGCATTGAAAAAAGTGGTTTGATTTTTCTTTTTTCCAGTGCTGCAGAGCTGGTGAGCCACTCCAGCATTCAGTAACAGGGGGATGGATCTCCTAGCATATTTTAAGCGATATACTGAACTCTGAGCTTCCTGACAGAAATGTGTTGAGCCCACTTTCTGTAAGGTTTTCTTTTTTTGGGTTTAATTTTTAAGAGTTGGTGGGCAATAGGAAGATTTCTCATGGATGAACTACAAAGTATGGGTTCTTTGGCTGTACCTACACTCAAAGTATGAAGTCTGAATAAAAGCTTCTAAGGCTCTTTTATACTCACTGACTTTCCTAGCAAGTATACATGATATAATCAGAATGATTAAAATACTACTACTTCACATACCTGTATGCAGCATAAGGGAAAAAGAAAATAAACCATTGTTCTAACAGGTTTAGACCTTAATTTGCACAACTAATTTATACTACCAAGCCCAGGTCCAAGTCTTTGAAGGTTTTACGCAATCACCTGAGAATATTAAGAACATGTGGAAGTAGGTGTGCTGTGAGAGTATATAAGAAAAAATCTGAAAGGCTATTTACGAGAAGCAGGCTTTATGGAGATTTTAAGAAGCAAAAGATATGGGGGTTATCTAGCACATGTGAAGAGACAGCTGTTCCAAGAATAGAAGTTAAATAAAAAAAGCTGATACCAAACCGGCATGGAACAAAACAAAGAAATCTCCTAGAAAGCAATCTGCACAGAAGCCCAGAGCTAAGTGTTCAACAGGCAAGGAAGCAAAGACTAGAGAACAATTTTCTCTTTTTGATGGAAAGCTTTTGATCACAGGCTTAAAAAATACATACATTTGTGTGACAGAAGATGTTTGCATCACATGTTTATCTTCACTGTTCAGAGAAGGAATATCGCACACTAGCAGAGTCAAAAATGCCGCTCACTATTGTGTCCACTGACAAATACAAAATACAAGAATTCCATTTTGAAAAGTATAAGATTGCCACTAAGTTAAAAAATAAAACCCTCTCCCAATCCTCTCCTCTAGGTATCGTAAGTCACATCTTCACTTCCTTTTCAAGCAATACTCAGACATAGTACAATGCTCTCGGATGATTTGATATTGACATGTATTTCATGTAGTGTCAGAATGATCTGTCTGATAAGGAAGACATCAGCATCATTAACAACCTTCACCTATGAATATATAAATACTTTTCTATAAAGAATTTTTATGGATAATATGAAGAAGTTGGTAAATATTTGAGTATCAGGTACAGCATGATAGTTTCTTTCACAATTCAAGGCACATTTGCAAATTCACCCAGAAATATGCCTACCATCATTTTGGAACACTTTTTTTTTTTTTAATTAGATTCTAAGACGATAATTTGAATTACTTAGACAAAATAACAGGTGTTTCATGAAATAACTGAGCAAAACATTTTCTGTCAGATAAATGATGTAAAGTTAACACGGAATAGGTCTCTCGCAGTTTTAGAAACTTATGTCCTTCATCAGTACCAAATAAAAGAAAAGCCAGAAGTGGTTTATGGTCTATAAATATATTTCTCAGATGTCTGAAGGTAGCATAAAAAACAGTCATTAATGGATCATAAAAAAAACCAGAAGTTCTTTGATCGTACCAACCACCTGAAACAATTTTCCTCCAGATTACATTTCTTCCTCACTGAATATATCAATTATTCTATCTACACACCAAATCTGGCTTAATTACCAGTTCTTATCTCAAGTACTGATTCTCCTCTGCTTAGAACAGGGGAAAACTCACTCCTTTGTTACCCAAGAAGCAACCTAATGGACTTGTTGACACTGATTTAATGCACTGAAAGAGAAAATTTGACTCTCTGATTAGCCATGAAGAAAATTTAAAACATTTTGGAATGCGATGCAGAATATTTAAATATTATCTTAATTGCAGAAAACTGCAAAGTTGAAATTGTTCACATAATTACAATTCAGATTTTAACAAGTGAAAACTGCTGACAAATTTTGTTAATTTAGTCACACAAGTAGAATTTGGCAATCCAGAGAAATGAGCTACTTTTTTGTTTAAGATATTCAATTTTGAAATTAGGTGAAAATAATACCAACTTATGTAAAAGGACCACATGCAGTTTACCTAAGCAAGGACTATCAAAATACTGCATTCATTAAATGAATAGGACAGGTTTAAGTAATACTCAAAGTATCTTTCTGACAAGGCAATTGAGTAGGTCTTTTAATTTAGCAAACAAGTTATATTTATCTTGGGAAGGAAAAGATTAAGAATTATTCCAAGGTGGTCAGAAACCCTGAAAATAAAATTCCAATTAAAAATGACAAATACAGAGCTGTATATTGCACATGATCTTTCATAACTTATTTTGTCGTCACACTCATGGGGTAGATGTCACTGAATCTTTAAAAAGGAAGTAGAAAGCAAAACAAAAAATGTACAAGTTTTTAAACAGATCTTGTTGGTAACACAAAGCTGATTTTGGTGTTTGATGTAGTTGTTTTTGCTTCGGTTTCCTCTGTTTTAATCTGTCAATAAATTACTGTGTCTCACAACAGGGCAATTTGTAATTTTGTTCCTTTTTAACTGGATGGTGTAAAGTGAGGTTTGTTTGGGGGATTTCTTTTTTTTGTTTTTTGTTTTGGGGTTGGTTTTTTTTTTCAGAATGATGGCCAAATAATACACCACTAACCTTACCCCCAAAATTCCAGCCCCTTTGAGACTGATATTCCAGTATCTTTTGGTAAGAATGTTGTCCAACTGAAACCTTTACCTCTTATCAGGCATGCAGCCTCAGATGCTCTCTCCACTTCCAGCTTAATGGATAACAGATGTCAAGCTCTTCTCCACAAGTACAATTCTTAAGATAGTGACAGTGCTTCTCCTTCAGACCCAGTGAAGGGATTTCATGGATCATTCGAGAACATTATAAATAATGGTTTACACATGCTGACTTGCTTCTTATTGACTATATTCAAAAACCTTATGAACAGCAGCCTTTTCACTCCAATACATTTACATAAATCATACGTTGAGGCTCATTATGGTCTCACACATATCTTGACAGGAGAACATAAACTAATCAGGGTACAAGGAGATTTAGAGCACGTTAATAATAAAGAACATGCCAAATACATACTTAGAGCACATGCATTTACTGGAAGTGATAGCGGCTGACAAGGATAGCATGTCTTTTTGTTATACCAGGAGTACCTGTTACATTCATCTTCTGGCAAAATGATTCTAACTTCAGAACCAACTAACAACTTTCCATTACAGTATCAACCTATCTGTATTAGTGATTGACTGAAGAGACCAAGCTAACTCTAACTGCTCTCATCTAATCTCAGCATTGCATGAGATGCTATTTAGCCTACACTACCCACACATGGGTATTTCAATCATTTACAGAGAAGTAAAGACATTAATTATTTCTCTGCACTCTTGAATGAGTGGTCAGCTACTACACTGAACTGCCAGTGGGTCTGAAATCAAATTGGCTCAATTTACAATAAAAAAATGCATTTAACTCCTGCATGTGTGCTAAAACATGTCTTACTGGGCACAGGCTTTTGATGGTGCATGTACTTAAAATGTTAATCTGGCCAAAATAATGTGGCCATGTTTTTAGCATAGAAGTGTTTGATTGAACATTGCACTTTCCAGCAATCATGAATTACTGACTGGGAAAGAACTGCCCAGAATTTGCTTTTTGTCATCAGATTGCTGCTTTTTTTTTTTTTTTTTTCAGGGATTGCAGCTGAACAATCATGGCCAAGGAGGCCGAAACTCAGAAGCTAAACCAATTTATATAGACTTCTTATAGGCTAATACAATTAATGTAAAAGAATATAAACTGATATAAAAATAAAAATGTCCATGAATCAAGACAATTAAAAGTATTTCTAAAAAAATTACAGTTTCCTACAGAAGTATGTGAAATATTCGTTTTTATTACCTGCCCATACTACACCTGTTCCTATAATAATACATATGGTATTGCAGAACCGTTCCTATAATTTTAAAACAAAGCACCATCTCTTCAGTGCAAAGAGATTTATAATATCTGTCCTAGACTAAAATGAGACTGTCTCGACAAGCATATCAAATCCAAACTATGTTTTAAACCTTCTGAAGTAACCTGGGTTGCCTGAAAGATTTACACAGTTCTGATATTATCTCATATTCCTAGTGGGATGCATATCACAGCTGGAGGATCAGCCAGAATTTAGGCTGCATGGCTTATTCCATGAGGCCCTTAAATTCTGGGGGTCTGAGGTGACAAACATGCCCTAATACATATAACTAAAGAGAAGGTTAAAGAGTATACACTTTAAATGAAAATAAAATTATTTAAATATTTATTTTGCTGCAAGTGACTACACTGAGCATATTACAAGTACATAATTGAATGAAAATGAATCCAATTTTTAAGTATAACAAAAAAAAATCTCTGTGTATACAGAATTAAATCCTGTATCAGCTGTTTCACAGTCTGAAATAATAAAAGGAACACAATGAACAGAGTGCTTTATTTTTGTAACTAGATGATTTTTATGGAAAACTTAGCACTAATTCCCATGAACCTTTCACTGTAAAGTCAGCTATCATTCTGTCAAAATCACATCTATCATATTCTTTCTTTCCCACCACCAAAAAAACCTGCTCTAAGTTCAGACAGCCTTCAGACATCTCTGTGGAAGACATCCATTCTACATTGCTGGATGCACACTCCACAGTTGCTGCTAGCAAACAGCCCTATCGACTACAAAATTAAAACAACTGACATATGCACTGTGCCTTCGATTTACACATTGCCAGAGATGTACTGCATGCTGTATGTGAAATCTGCTTTCCATTCAAACTGTGCAAATGAAAGATAATGTCAATATTGAAAGACTGAGGGAGGCAAAATGGTCAACACATAAATATTTTCTTGACAAACTCTTCTAAAATTTCCTTTTGTTTGGTGTCTGACTGGGTGAACTATTTAGCTCTCAGCTTGCTATTACAAACTAGACCTTTGGCAGTTTAAACCATTTGGTAATGAACATAAAAGTTAATCCCTTCTTGTAATGTTGTTCATCAGCAACATAACAAGTGCTTGCAGCAGGTAGTAAGTCTGCCACGCAGCAGTAATTTCAAAGTGCCTTTTTGGTAAATGACAGAAGAGCCCCCCCTATAGATATTAAGGATTCAGGTGGTGGAGTCCTCTGGAAGGAAGGGACTATGTGCAGTGCAATTGCTGCACCGTAAAGCAGCCAGCGCTGCTCTGCATCAGCTCTCTGCTAATGTGATGCAGTTGGGCTTTGCTACCTCACTGAGAAGCACAAGTGAGAACTTCACCATAAATATTTTCAGGTGGGAGAAACAGCACTCCCCAACATGTACATGTTGACAGGTGAGAGACTTGATGAACATCTCTTACTCACTAAATTTTCTTTTTGTTTTTGATACTCACAGCTTGCCATCCATAATGTCGGTCCTGTAAAAATGGCATTTTAACCATTCTGGATTGCTAAAACATTGGATTTTTGGAGACACTAATACTATCACTTCACTACATTTAACTTCTTAATATGGCACACTGTGACTAAAAATTACTGCATAGCTGAAACTATTAACAGCCCCACCCCTACCCAAAATTCTTAGTATAATTTAATTGTTTTGAAAGCACTGGACCACTATAGTGAAGTCATTTTTTGCTGGGTAATTATGTCTTCCCTTGTGTCTGGTTATTCATAGATTTTTAGTTTCTGATTAACACTTAGCAAAATGCCAAAGGATACACTGAGCAACATGAGATGTATGACAGGGAAGTAATCAATTTTTTAAAATGTAGTAATTTACTTAAAATGTCCAGAAATCGCTCAGAAAATGTCTGTATTATAAAAAGAGGAAATGGCAAGTTACACTTGCCCAATAGGTATTAAAAGATGTAAATTCAAGTATGCAAATGTGAAAGAGTATGAAGTAGATTATAAAAATCATGCTATAGAGAAGAGAAATAAACACAGACCTTTTAATATTTTGAATTGCAATGTATGACTGAGTTTCCAAATACCTTTCCTGGAATTCAGGAACTAGTGTGAGAACTGGGCTCTTCTACACTTTCATAATTAGATCAGTATTGAAATTAAAAATCCCACAACTCATAAAAACCTCATATTAAAAAATAAATATATTCACTCTGAAATAAACAGGAAATGGGTTATGAGAAAGTCCTGTAATTTAAGCATTATGCTGGTATTCCAGCATAGATAAAGACCATTACACGACTGGGGCCCATGTAATAAATTAAAAAAAACAGGCACTTTTGCTCACCTCATCCCTTCCTTTGTCCACTTATCTCTCATGCCCAGATCTGTGTATACTATTCAAACCTCTTCAGATCTTCAAAAAGCAATAAAACCCAAAGAACCACAGCTAGAGATACCTATTTCCATTCTCTCAAATATGGAATAATGAAATTTCTCCACAAAAATATCTAGTCTAAAATTCAGGACAGTCAAGCAACAATGCATTTAAGATCCCTGAATCATTGCTGTGGTATAAACAGGAAACTTATAGCACTTGAAAGCAACCAGTGGTCTACTGAGGTCAACATTCTGTCTCCAACAGTAGCTTCAAAGGGAAACAAATAAACAAAAATGCCAAGCCACCACCATTTCTGGGGAAGTTCATAATATTGTGCCTAGAAGCTTACTTATGTCTTTTAACTGTGCAAAAAGAGACACATCTTTTTGTTTCAATCTAGCTAAATTGTCTAGACAAACAGTTTTAAAACCATCAAACCTGCACTTTCTAAAGCTCTTTCAAGCAAACCTTTGGTCTAGCCACAGCATGAATTTCCCCCCTGGTCGCCTGAGGTACATCCAGTTCTATAAAGAAAAAGATTTGTCTGCATAAATATTTAAAAATGCTGTTCAAATGAAAAAAAACCCAAATCTACAAAATAAAACCAAACCCAAAACCAACTGAACAAAAAAAAAAAAAAACCTGAAGAAACCAAAACAAGAATCCAAACTCAAGACTGTAGCTTTAAATTAGTCAATGCAAGCGTGCAATTGTTTTACAGTCTATAAAGGATTTCCATTTAGGACTGCTGACAGAAACTAGAACAAGTAATCCTATCTGACATCACTAGCAAGACAACAAAAGGCCATCAAAAAGGGTATCCTCCAGAAGTGTGTTTTTTAAACCTACCTGATCCTAATGAGAAATGAGCAGTTGGTGGAATGCTATAATTTCAGAATGTGCAGGCAGAAATGGCACACTTGCAAGGA